>SNQJ01S0063303.1:0-19968 GCA_010110895.2 Picea sitchensis
AAATGAATAAAGTGGAAAATAATGATGTGAAACCCAAATGTATTTATGAAAATGATATGATGAAGGTTTAATTGGGCGATGAAATGTAAGGAATAGTGAAGGGAAAGGTGGATGAAAATACGACATTTCTGAGTCCCAACACTGCGCATCCACTTTGGTGGGGTTGCTTCAAAGTCAGGTTGTCCTCTTACTTTTGATAGTTAGAAATTTGTGTTTTTGTATTGAAATTTATTTTATGAGTAGGTATAGAGATAATAAAGGTAGATTTATTTCTCCCAAAATTGCAGAAAAATTAGAAAAACAAACAACAACCCCCCCCCACACACTAATTCATCTAAAATTTGTGCAGGAAAAATTCTTAGAGGAGAGAGATCAAAGGAAACAATTGAAACAACAACCAAAGGCACTAAATCTGAAGCCACTATTCATATTGAAAGCATAAGACAACATATAAGAGGGGAAGCACTGGCGACCCAATCAGAAGGAGGAGCTGGAAAAGAAACAAAGGTAGTGATAGAGGAAGCTGCATATTCTGTTGGGGAACCACACATGACATTGGAACAACTAGATATACCAAAAAACCCAGTGGTTTAACCATCAATTAGTGGAGAGACATCACCACCACCATACAAATTGTTTGGAGATATGGCAGAAGAAGAGGGAAATGTAGCTAATGAAACAGAGAGATTTGGATTCCCCATACTGGACATCGCCAGAGACGTTACTATGAAGAGTATTCCATTGTCCTCACTGCCTCACTTCCATGGTATGTCAACATAAGATCCTGACTCATTTTTGTTTGAATTTGATATACTATGTAAAAGTTATAATTACACTAATAATGCACAAAAATTAAAACTCTTTCCAGCTACACTGAAAGATTCAACACTAAGATGGTTTATGAGCTTAGGAGAACACACTATCTTGTCTTAGGATGGTATGAAGGAGACCTTCCTCTAGAAATACTAAGATTACTGTAGAACTAGGGATGCTAGGAATGCCATATTTAAAATGCAACAATCCGAGGAAGAAAGCTTGAAAGATTACCTAGAAAGGTTCCTATACAACTACCAAAAGACTAAGCAATTTGCCTTAGACACATCTACAGTTAGGACTATATTCCTAAAGGGTGTGAGGGATGACTGTATTGAAGTACTAAACCTCATGAGTTCTGGAGATGTGTACCAAAATCCATTTGCAGACATAGTATAGTATTGTAAAAGATACTCCCGCAGTCAAGCCAAAACTGGAAAAAGTATAAGGGATCCTACAAACATAATTGTTAAACCCACATCAAGAGGTGTTACTAGGATTGAATTAGGGAATTTATTAGAAAACTTCAAAACAAACATCCTAAACACCATCAATTCCCAACTTGATACCATAAAAATTAAAAGGAAACAAGAGGAAGAAAATGATGCTTTGGCAATTTTCTGTCATCGGTGTATGAAAAAGCATCCTGAAAAGGAATGCCCCCTTTATGTTATTGAAATATGTGGCCTCTGTACAGAGGATCACCCTACCAATGAGTGCCCTTCTTTACCTGGACTTAAATCCATATTCAAGGGAGGAGGAGAACCTCACGAAACATCCTACCCCCCTAAGAGACCATGGAGACAACAAAATCCCAATATGTTTGCAGACCGTACTACACAATATCCACAACAACAATGGGTGCCTCCCATGTCGTATCCTAAATGGTCACCACAACAACCACAAGTCCAACCTTGGAAACAAGGATGGAGAGGTCATGTGTATGGGAATGTTACCTTTCAGCAAGTAAATTTTCCCACCTACCCACAATACCCTTCAAATATTTCTCAGTTGCTCCCAGGATTTAATCCTCCTGCTCTTCCTCCACCTCCACAGATGCAACAACAAATTGCACTGCCTATGAATCCAAATATGCAACAACAAATGGAATATGCACCTATTCAAAACCCTCCTCGGTCTACCCCTATTCCTACACAACCTATCCCTAATCCGAATAACAAGCCTACACAACTTGTACAAAAACTTGAAGTACAAACCTTCCCCACTTATGTAATAACTACATCTCCATTTAATGAAATTGAATTAAGATCAGGGAGGGTTGTAAATAAAACAAATCCTACTGTGGTTATTCAATAAGAAGAACAAGTAGATAATCACATAGATCAAGAAGAAGAACAAATAGTTCAATGAGAAGAACAAATGATTAATCAATTAAATGAAGAAAGAAACACCCCTGTACAATAAGAAACTCCACCTCCCAATTCTCACGCAACAAAAACACCTCAGAAAACAAACACTCCTTCTTATTCAGAAAGGCTACTTGTGAAGAAATATGAGGAACCTCTAGGACACAATCTAGACACTGAACTTAGAAATATATCTGTGAAGATCCCCCTAGTATAGGCCATCAAGGATATACCGATTTATGATAAAATTGTAAGGGAACTTTGCATTAAAAAGCTAGGGAGGAAGAGGAAGGAGTCTTCTGTCATATAGGTGGTTGGATAGTTGTTAGAGTTTATAATAGAAATTCCATCCAAGTATAGTGATCCAAGAAACCCAGTGGTAACAATAGAAATTAGTGGTGTTTCATTACCAAACACACTAATTGATCTAGGGGAAACAATACATGTTATGTTAGTAAACACTATGAAAACACTGCAACTAGATCACCTAAGACCAACACAAACTCTGATGGAGCTTGCAGACAAATCAATCATCACCCCAATAGGAAGTTTAGACGATATAACAGTTACCTTGGCTTCTTGGGAACACCCTATGGATTTATTAGTTATTCATCCCAAATCTTCCAAACCAGGACATCCAATAGTACTTGGTAGACCTTAGTTGGCCACTACTGATGCATTTATTAGTTGTCCATCTGGAGAGATGATAATTTCCAATGGCACTCAAAGTCAAAAAATTATCCTTTTCCCCCTGCCCAACCAACCATTGAAGTTCCTCTCTGATTAGAGAATCCCTATGGGGAGGATGACTGTAATCAACCCTTGTTAACACTTGAACAAGTAAAAGGATTTCAAGAGCAAACTGAAAAACAAATTTTAAGTCTATTCTTGGCTGATTCAACATGCATTGAATATCCTGAATCGTTTCCTAAATATACACATATATTTAGCTCTGAATTCCAAGAAATTTGGCACGCTTCCACCTCTACAGTAGCCACCATTTCACAAATAGATGAAGGGAAAGAATCAGTTGTTTAGGTTGTTGACATCAGTCCTGGGAAATCTTTGTATATCAATGCTAGCTTAGAAATAGATCAACAACAGAAGTTGATACAAATGATTCAAGGGTAATCTGGTGCTTTTGCATGGGATTACTCTGACATGAAAGGGATCCACCCAGACACCTGTATGCATCATATTTACACTAACGATCAAATCAAACCTATTAGGCAACCCCAAAGAAGAATGAATCCATCCTTGAAAGACATAGTGAAAGAAGAACTCCAGAAACTCATGCAAGCAAATTTCATTTACCCTATATCGGATAGCAAGTGGGTCTCCCCATTAGTTATTGTACCTAAGAAAAATGGGAAATGGAGGATTTGTGTGGAATTTTGAGAATTAAACAAGGATACCTATAGAGACTACTTTTCCTTTCCTTTCATAGACCAGGTCTTGGACACTTTGTCTGGGAAGATGTATTTTTCTTTCTTGGATGGGTTTAGTGGTTACAATCAAGTCCAAATTTCACCATAAGATCAAGATAAAACCACATTTACTTGCCCCTAGGGGACCTATGCCTATAGGGTTCTTCCTTTTGGTTTGTGTAATGCCCACGCTACCTTTCAAAGGGTTGTCTTGGCCATTTTCTCTGATTTGACCCATGACTGTTTGGAAGTCAACATGGATGACTTCACAGTGTACGAGGATGATTTCCAACAAGCATTGGACAATTTGGAGAAAGTACTGGTTAGGTGTAAAGAAACTAACCTTTCGCTCAGTCATGAAAAGTCTAGAATGTTGCTCACTCAAGGAATTGTTCTAGGTCACCACATCTCTGGTACAAGAATAAGAATAGACCCTACTAAGATTGACATTATTTCCCAAATCAAGATCCCTAGCTCACAGAAAGAAGTCAAAAGTTTCTTAGGGCATGCTGGTTACTATAGGGGGTTCATTCAAAATTTTACAAACCTAGCTGCCCCCCTATTCAAACGGTTGACAAAAGATGCTGAATTTTGTTGGAATGAACAATGCCAAATCTCCTTTGAAATCTTGAAAACAAAGTTGTCAAGTGCCCCTGTTTTGAGAGGACCAAACTGGTCTCTTCCTTTTCATATTTGCACAGATGCCTCAGATACCGCTTTGGGGGCTGTCTTAGGATAGAGGGAAGGCCATATTCCTTATGCTATGTACTTTGTCAACAAGAATCTCTCGCATGATGAAGTAAATTACACTGTCACGGAAAAATAATTTTTGTCAGCAGTACATTGCATTAACAAGTTTAGACACTACATAACAGGGTATGAAGTCTTTGTACATACTAACCATTCAACCATCAGATTTTTAATGAACAAACCTGTTACAAATGCTAGAGTGACTAGATGGCTATTATTACTACAAGAATTCAATATCACCATCATTGATAGACATGGAAGAGACAACTTAGTTGCTGATTTCTTGTCTAGACTTATTCATACAGGTGACAATACTCCAATAGATGATGATTTTTCGGATGAGAATCTATTTTATATTTCTACTTACACCCCTTGGCATGCAGATGTAGCCAACTATATTGTAACAAGAAAGCTACCTCAAAATATGTCCTCTCGAGAGAAACAAAGAATTGTCCAGCTGAGTGCCAACTACATGTGGCATGATGATTTCTTATACCAAACTGGACTTGACTTAGTGATCAGAAGGTGTGTTTGGGAGGATGAGATGCATGATATTTTCAGGGCCTACCATGATGGCCCATGTGGAGGCCATTTTACTGACAAAAGGACAACATACAAGATTCTATAGTCCAACTATTACTGGCCAACCATTTTTAAAGATGCAAAGAAATATGTGGCCAACTGTGATGATTTCCAAAGAATGGGAAAACCACTGCAGTCGATGAAATGACTCTCAAATCCCAAGTAGTGATCGAACCCTTTGAAAAATGGGATTTGGATTTCGTAGGACCTATTAACCCCATGTTTCACAGGAAGAAGTACATCTTAGTCTGCACACAGGAAGAAGTACATCTTAGTCTGCACAAATTATGTCACCAAGTGGGTGGAAGCTAAGCTTTGTATTCAACTAATGACCAATCTGTTGTAGACTTTCTCTTTGAAGAGATATTTACTTGTTTCGGTGTACCTCAGGAAATAGTCACTGACCAAGGAACAAAATTCACTTCAAATTTGGTCAAGGCTCTTATTGAACAGTACAAGATCAAACACAAAAAATCTTCGCCTTATCACCCCCAAGCAAACGGGCACATGGAATCAACCAACAAAGTGATAAAGGCTATCCTCACCAAGACTGTTTAACTACATCACAAAGACTACACTGATAGGTTACCTAAGGCCGTATGGGCCTATAGGACAACTTGGATAAATACAACAGGCTACACACCTTATGAGTTGGTGTATGGGAAGCAGGTACTACTTCCCATAGAATTCCAAGTAAAAACCTTCATAACTACCATACAATTAGGGATGGATCTTAATGAAGCTAAAAAACAAAGATTATTACAATTAAATGAGTTTGATGAGATAATACAAGATGCTCTACAACGAACCACCCTTATACAAGAGCAAAGGACCAAATGGCATGACAAGTACATAAAAAAGAAGTCCTTTCAGTCAGATGATTGGGCCCTCCTATATGATAGTAGGTTCAAAAATTTTAAGGGTAAATTGTCTACTAGATGGTTGGGACCCTATGAGGTTGATACAGTTTATGACAATGGTTCAGTAAGGATAAAGAACATTAATGAGAATCAAACTCCCTTTGTCGTAACTGGGCATCGACTGAAGGTTTATCATAAGCCTCTATCAAAAGAGGATTTTGTCAAAAATGTTCTTCAGAGTTCCGAAATGCAACTGGTAAGCAAGAGGGTCTCTCCTCCTACTGACCCACCACAGTAAGTTCAATTGCATGAATTAATTTAGCTATGTACATAGGTGTCTCACTAGATAGAACCTTTCTTTTATTTTTCTTATATAACTAACAAAAGCAAAAAGTTGGTTGTGTTCTCATGTAGATAAATGAATAAGGAGAACATTTACTAGATGGAGTCTTCTTTAAGTTTTTCAGACTCTTTAAAAATGAAAACACCGGTGAGCAGGAACTGGACTGGGATCGAGAAAAATCCACGAGACAGTATATATAGTTTTCTTTAAGTTTTTCAGACTCTTTAAAATTGAAAACACCGGTGAGTAGGAACTGGCTCAGGCTCGAGAAAAATCCATGGGACGGTATAAAGAGTTTTCTTTAAGTTTTCCAGGCTCTTTAAAATTGAAAACACCAACGAGCATTAATTAATCTAGGATCGATAAAAATCCACAGAAAAGTAGTAGTTAGGATTATTATTATCTTTTAATAAAAAGGAAGTGCCAACAGGAGCAGTGATCAGCCTGGTATCAAAAAGAGGAGGGTTCTAAAATCTTAACAACTGGTCATCCAATTCCATTACTAGAACCAATCTGGTGTTTTCAGTTGAATCAGATCACAAAACACCAACTACTTGTACAAGGCACTGCCACCAGGTACTGTGTCAAAATATCTTCAAGCACCAGAATACAATGTTCATCTCTGTGCTTATCCAAGACCAATGATCACCTCTATGTTCATCCGATACCAATGGTCATTGCTGCACTATTCCGGTACTGAACCATCTTCCTGTGCTCATTCGATACTGAACCACATCCAGTACTAAAGAAGGAACACTACGCTATTTCGGTACTAACCATAACTCTGTACTCAGGTGATCTGGTACTGGTAATAAGGTGACTGGTAGCTCTAATCATATTTCCAAGTTGTTGCTCGATTTTAGTACTAGGACATACAGATTCAACATTTTTTCGTTTTATTAAATAAATTAGACTGATTATGCATTAAAAACATGGTTACTCTTGAATCATGACGCACTCCCTACCACAAACTTTTGTAAAACCCTCTTCTACATTTCTGTATGAAGAAAACGTCATTATTTTCCAAAATGTTTAGAGTACAAGGTCATTGTGTCTCTCACAGGATCAAAATTCATGCCTTTGTGTCTATCCGGTAAATAAACCTCATAATCCCATGATTCACTATCATGCCATATGAATGACTCAAGCCACATCTTTATGGATATCAAACAATGATCCCAATGACGTCAACCGATTTCACACTCACGAGTCCCGATCATAACGACCACATCCCTTGTCATCATTATCGAACACTCCCGTGAATATGGTTTGACGCCAACTTTCTTACGAGTGTATAAGTCGTTAGTGGATTCAACCTGCCTTACCGTTTCATCATTACCGTCGATGTGACCGTTGTAAACCAAATCTCCATTTATAAACGCTCCCCTGGATGGCTCTGCCATCCAGATGAGCATTATTTACCATCTTACTGTCACACCACCTATAGTCACACTGTGATCCCGTGCCTTCGTATCTTCTACATTGATCCGGTACTCCATCACAATCTTTGTTGATCCAGTACTCCATCACGGTCTGCACCGATACGGTACTCAACCCTCGATGCTCTGTCTGTGCCTCATACACCCTAAAGAATCAATCTAAGCTAGCATGGGCGTCTACAAGCATGAGCCCATATTTCAATTATATAGGGAAACAACAGAATATCAAGCGTGCAGGGAAAAATGAGTCTCTTTGGATTTTGAGCAGACATATGATGGATAAATTGTGTAGTTTGGAGATATGAAGTTGACAATTACGAAGGCCACCATAGCAGAAGCTACATGGCTCCCTATGGATGGAGAAAAATACTTCAAGAGGGTGATCGTCGACATGAAGCTTTGTCAGAAATTCCTCCAGCCAGAACATCAAGACCCCGATTGGACTAAGGGAATTCCTCAAAGCTACATCAAAGAGGAATATTGGACGATGCTCATGAGTTTGCAGAGATTTCTCACATGAGAAGGGAGGTATGCAATAACCTTCATTTATCATTTGAAACTTTTATCACATTTTGACGGAGGGCCACAAATTGATTTTACTCACTTCCTACGGATGAGTTTAAATAAGATGGTGAGAGGATTGAAATCATCTTCCGATAAACCTGGAACTAGCCTTCATCACCATGGCTTAATAAAACTTTTGGTTGTCAATGCATTGAGGACACAAGGTGGTAGTTGGAAGCAACTACTCCAACAGAATTTTGTTCAGGAAGGAATGTCTAAATCTGTAGAGGAACAAGAAGCAGGAATACACATTGAGGGTTCAAGAAAAAAGGCAAAGAAAGACAGAAGGAAGGTATCAGGGGTTAAAGAAGGCACTGTTACACCCAACTCATCCCAACCTATTGAGGGATCGAAGAAAGAAAATTTTGTTGTAGGGGAGCCTACTACATCCATAAAGAAGAAAGCCACTGTTACACCCAGCTCATCCCAACCTATTGAGGGATCGAAGAAAGAAAAGTCTATTGTAGGGGATCCTACTACATCCAGAAAGAAGAATGCCACCCAATCCCAGAAAATAAGTCCTATATCGATTTCGAAAGCTAAAAGACAAAATAAAGACTTTGATCTAGGGGAACGATCAGACAGTGCTCCTGAAGTAACCATGGAATTATCACCAGAATCAACCAACCAAGTGGAGAAGACCCATGACCTCACCATGTAGAGCAAGAGAAAGGGTCAAAAGTAGAGTGTGCTAGTAGAACGAGTCCTAGAAGGGGCCACCTCATCTGAGAAGGAGAAGCCTGCCCAATCCAAAGTACCTAGCTTAGTCTTGGGTCCTAAAGATCAATTGTCACAGAGTAGGAAACAAAATAAGAAAAATACAAATCAACAAGGGATTTCACATGATATCTCTGAAGCAACTATTGAACCCCCTCCATAATCAGTTAAGGAATTGGATAATACCCCTGAGGTAGTTATTGTGTCTCCCCAAAAACCAGTTAGTGACTTAGAAGAGACTCCTAAGATGACAAGTGGAAACAAAGGAAAGCTCAAAGGGGGAAGGCACGAAAGAAACAAATTTCAGAACCTACACCTCAATCTTCCATGATAGAAATAAGGATTGATCAACAAAGGCAAACTCCAGAGCCCACACCTCAGGCCTTCAAGACAAAAATCAAATCCACATAGGAGAAACAAGTGCCCATGCCTAGAACTATTAAGATGAAGAAGAGGAAGCTCTTTGAGGAAACTTCCACCCCTATCAACAAATCTGAGGGAGTCTCACCTCCCATACGAAGGACCACCAGAAGCATGGCCACGCAGGTAACAGTTCCACATATGCCTTCTCTTCAAGGAGAACCCATTGATATTCCGAATTCTCTAGAAAAAGGAAGTGGCTATGGAGATATGGTTAGTGAGAGAAAGGGTTGGTGACAGAAACTTTGAGGGGTCTGAGAAAGGAAAAGGAAGCCCGAGAAGAGGTGACTAAGCAAACAACCACATCTAGTATGGAAAAATCTTTGAGCAAACAACAATTGATAGTAAAGATTAGGAAGTTGAAACAAGCAATTGAAGAGTACCAGGTGTTGGATAGGCACATCAAGGCAGTGAATGCACAATTAAAAGAACATAATGCAGAGGTCTCTGCTAAAATCAACAAAGTCTTACGATTGATCCAATACACCAGAGTAATTAAGAAGGGGATGAGGAGTGAAGCTTCTGGTTTTAACATCCTACAACCAGAGAAATAACATAGAATGGTTCAATTTTGTAGAAAGTTTTTGAGTATCAGTTTTGATGTTGTTGCATTAGGACATGGAATGACTTCAACATGGGGGAAATGTCGAGTCTCCATTTTGACACTTCTAATTCCCTATATTACCCTATATCTGAGCCTATTTTTCCTATGATATAAGTAGATACTTGACTATTTCCTCCATAAACACACCAGATTACCTTGTTCATGTACATAGAGAGGTAACTTATGATTAAGGCATGTTTTGTTTAATTTTCTTGAGTTAATTCGATTAAAATGTTTAATATTGTATAATCCTAATCGTTTGATTCCCAAGCAGTCTATTCCGGTACCTCAACATTCCGGTACTACAAGCTACAGTCTATTCTGGTACCGAAAGCAATTTTGATCTGGTATTGTCTGCTCCGCATCCATTCTGGTACCTGCACACTCAACGCCATTCCGGTACCAATTCATGCACCATTCCAGTACTGACAGTGGACCTAATCCAGTACTCAGATTCACGACTGTGTGTATTATGGTACCAAACCCCTGTTTCCAGAATTCACCTATTGAATGAGTATGTTGATGGAGATTTCGAGAAGTCAGATTTCGAGAATTCACCTGTTGAACAAAGATCCAACAAAGGAGGGGATCGCAAGGGGTTAAACCCATGACCTCCATCACATGATACCGACACCTTAACTGTTGCGCCAACGATGCCTCTTATTAAGGCAATGCCAATGAACTCACATTTAATGCCTGCCTAAGGTTGCAGACATTGGTTGGACCCGTGACCTATTTAATGGGCTCACAGATCGAGGTTTGCACATAGTCTGAGACATGCACAAATCTCAAGGAGGAATGCACAGATCCCAAGGTATAAACACATTGTTTTGCGTGCCAAGAGAAGAGATAAGGTATGGTATGTCTCGATTGGCATGCCATGAGGTATTTTGACTGCATATGGGCATGTTTATACTCATTTTCTAGTTCTCTCAAGAGGGCTTCAATGGTAATGCTGTTTTTGTGCTAAGATGTTGTCTTTGAAAGGCTTAGTCTATTATTCCATTAATGAGTGCCATAGTGCATCGTTTGGCGTGTAAGAAGAGTAAAATTGAGCCAGTTCATCATATGGTCAACTTTATACTCATTTTTCTCAGAATTTCGCAACGAATTCAATGGTAAACTCTATATTTGAGTTTGAGCATCGAAATTGAAGAGAGTCCTTCAAAATGTCTTTTGTAATTCCATGTTGTAATGCAATTTGACATTTTGAGATAATGAAGAACAATCTCACTATCTAAAGGGGACTTGAAGATGAAGTGAATTATGACATCACTATTGTATAATTTGAGTTCTTTTATTTTTTGTTGTGTTATCTCATAATACTTCAAATTAAGCATCATTTTATGAGATTTTGGATAATAAGCAAATCATCATTTTTCTGCAAATCACCTCAATACGATCAAGAATTATTCCAAATCAAGTTAGATGCTAAAATGGGTTTTTAAAGATTATAATTTGTATCTAAGGATTTTTGGATCAAGAAGTTTCTTTCACCCCTATTTATCAATGAATTTCCTTGAGGGGTTCCTTGATTTTGATCTCAAAATGATCTCAAACTGAATTTTTGATCTTAGTCACCTTTGAAGAAGTGTAGGTCAGAGTCACATGAGCTCCAATTTCGAGCCTAGTATTGTGCGGTTTTGATTATCAAATGGATTGAAAAGAATTGCAAGAGATTAGGAGGGCATTGAGAAGTCATGAATTTGTTCATTGACTTCGTCTTCTTTGAGGACTTATTCAATGAACTTACTCACTACATCCTGAGCTCCCTTGTAATATTTTACTTGATTTTCCAATGCAACGACCTTCTTGCTCATGGTCTTATCTTCTTCCTCTACAGCTTTAGATTTATCAATAGTAACATGTGAGATGGATAACCTAGTTGACAATGAGTAATTGAGCTTAGACTTCTTTGTATCTAGCATGGATTCTTCGTTGGTGCAAAGAATATAACTATCTTTATCCACTCTTTTCCTATTTCGAGTGATCTTTAGAATGGTATGCTTATGCCAATTATAAACAATGGAATCAAGATCGACAACCTATTCTAAAGCTTCTGGAATTGGTTATATCCCCATGACAACACATTATATAGACCACCTAGAGTATATGATTGTTTCATTACTGGCTCTTTACCTTTGTCACTTTCTTTTGGAACATCTTCCTCTTCCCCTGTTAGACTTATGACATTTATAGGTAGTGTTATAGTATGTTGTGCTTGCAGCTGGCTGGGATATGTTCAACCTACTATTGAACATTGCTTATAGTGTCACTAGTGTCTAGTCCAATTTGGGTTGTCTCTCATTGCAACCTCTCCTCTTATTTCTTCTTTCTCTCATCTTCCTCTATTTGTCTCCTCTTCTCTTCTTCTTCATTTCTTTTGTTTTCTAGTTGTTTTTTCTCTTCTTATTTTCTTCTCTGTTCCTTAGCTAACAACCTTTGTTCACCAAATTTATGTCTTAATTCTTCATCCAAGGTTCTCTTCTCTTCCTCCTTCCATTTTAATTATTCTTCTCACTTTAAACTTTCCTCCTCCTCTTTCCTTTTGTTCTCTTTCCTCCTCCTCGTCTTTGCTTTAATTACTCTACGAATATTTTAGCCATGTATACACCAAGTTATGGTATATCATAGTATTTTTTCAAGTTATTTTCCAAAAAAGAGTCCACACCCCTACCTTCATCATTGATAATAGTGTTCTTACCTAATTTGGTATGAGAAATAATCCAGTCAATAGCTTCATAACATTGCATGATTGGTGTCCTCACTGTGACAAAATGCAAACTAGACCTCCCAATGTGAATTGATATTTTTTCATCAACTTCCCTTATTAGAGGGTCACTATTAGGAATCACTTCTGTCTATTCTTCTATGTGAAATTTATGATACACTTCATCCCATCTGGGAAAAGGAATTTGTGTTCCTATGATAACCTATGTATCCTTAAACAAAATCCTTGGCTAATGTTCTTCAGGTGTGTGTATTTGAATTATAGGGACATATTCCTCATATGAAGTATCAATTTCCACTAGTTTCTGATGGGATATTTCCACCAGTACCTTGGGTTCCTTCCCCTTAGGTGTTTTCCTAGAATTTCTTGCAGGGGTCCTCCTTTGAGGCATTCTATCTTGAAGATGTAAATATGTAAATAGAGTAAAAAGACCAATTTTGTTCATTTCTAATAGCATTACCTATTGCAACGTATGCCAAATTCTAAATGAATCAAGAACCTAGTCTTAACATATATAATAGAAAATAGGTTTGAGAGGATATTGGAACCACACATTTATCTTTAAAAAAAATATAGATAGGGTGGCTCCTCGTTCCACATTCACTATAATAGAGGAACATTTAGTCACATTCAAATACCGAATTTGTATGAGCATACCTGAGATGATAAACACAAAAATATTGTGCAAGGCAATGATTGAAAGTGAAAATCAACCAAGCTTAGGCCGAGAAATTGATCCACAGTGCGTAGGGCACGAAGGAAACACAAAATCAAAGAAACATTTTTCATAAAACAACCACACTTGACTATTAAACCAAATGAGTTCTCTAAATCACCATCTCACAATCCCAATTGAAAACTAATAATGTCTAACTCTCACCCACACCGCTCAATTCTCCCTTACATGATTGAAATTCGAACTTCAGTGATGAAATTACTGGTGAATGTTTGAATATTTATAATAAAATGACTTAATCTAATTCCATGATTACTAAATCTGGATCAAACATTATTAGATCCTATGAATCTTTGCAATTTAATTCATATTGGACATTCTATCAACAAAATAATCATATTAATGGCTATGACGACTAGTTAGATTTGTTTTTAGTAGTCGCTCTACACTAGGGTTGGAATTTCAAAATCATAAAGACCGTCAAATTTGACGGTTTCGAACACTGCGACCTTGTTCTGCCCATTTTAACGAATATGGTTGATGGTTATATATAATTTTTCACTGTATTTGACAGGCAAATTGGCCAATGATGGGCAATTTGCCCGTCAAATTCCTTCCCTGCTCTGCACTTTGGTGCTTGGGAAAAGTTTTTTGAAATGCAATGATATAAATTTCAATTTGTAGGTTGATCATATGGATGTTCATAATTTGCGCCAAATGGGATCACCGGTCTCATTTTACACTATGAAAGAAGAACACAACAATGGGTGTTACCAGAGGAAATTTTAACCTTATCATTGCTGTCGTTTCTTACTTTTTTGTCGATGAAAGTGAGAACTGATTGCCAATGATCATTGATCAACATGAATATTTACTTTGGTTGTTGCTGGCCAATTTAACGTTTATTGATGCAAAGTCCTCATATTTAGCTGATATAGGCAATTAATGTGACTTTTGGGCAGTGCTTTGCATCGACACCCTTCTTACACTTTCACATCAACACAATATTTAACTTGTGTTGCTGATGAAAGTGATTTCAACTTGCCGATAAAAAATAGAAATTTGGTTTATTTAGGATCAAAGGACTTAGAAAAAAATTGGTTCATGGATACATTAAAAGGATGAATGATATGAAAAAAATCCATCAAAATTGAAGAATCATGATTTATTTTGAGATGAATAAAAACTTAGAACAAAAGTGGTACCCAAAAGTTGTGAAAATTTTTAGGGTGCTTTTTGGACTCAACACAACCCAAAAAAGAGAGCAACGGAGAAACATAAGATATATATGGTGACACTAAAGATAATTTCTAAAAAGTTATCAACCCACCAAAGAAAGAAAGAAAAGAGAAATATTAAAAAGATGCTAGTAAGGGATTTCATAACCATCTCTGACAAGGAATCTTTTCATAAATGAAAGTGCTTTTATATTTTCAATTTTAGTGTCAATATTCCCAATTCAAATATGGTGAATAAATTATAGCAATAAAACTAAGATTGATTGTAAACCCTCACTGAAAGATCATTTGACTGATACTAAACATTGTGAATAAGTTTATAATGATAAAACAAAGATTGTAAACCCTCACTAAAATATCATGTGAACGATAACAAACATTGTGATTAATAACGAAGACGTGATATATATTGTAAACTTGTCATACCTTTGATATTTATGGAAAGTATAATCCTAATTGTTTCCCAAATTTAAATGGATTGACTCCTATGAGATTCAAGTGATTCCCATCTCCATAATCTCGACCAATTTGTTATAGTTTCAACAATAATCAAACAAAACTTGGACACACGTAGTGGGCAACATAAGCCATGACAAGCACTAAAGGAAATATGTGCCTATGCTTTGCCCATGAGTGCTTTTAGGGACTGAAGAATTTTCTGTTGACTTATGTTGTCCTTGCAAGTTGTTGCAACGATTATGCCTACTCACTACATATAAGATCATATTACACCTAATATTTGATAAAATATTATTCAGTAAGTTCAAATTTAGTAAAATTGTATTTTATTCATAAATATAAAACTTTTATTTGATTTATTAGAAAGTGGAAAGTATTTAGTAAGTTATAAAGGAAAAATGAATATATGAAGATCATTAATAGAAAATATAAATAAAATGAACTTCCTTTTTCTTATGACCAATATGAAAAAATAATATTTTAAAAGGGAAGGTTATTGAGGTTCAACTAAGAGTTGGTGGAGTCAGTTTCTTGGAATCCAGATTTTGGAAAAGGTTGGTTCATCGCTTTGTGATTTCTGAAGTCTCAATTGAGCCCAAACCTTAGTTTTCCTCATGGTTGTTCTCTCTACATGGGGAGACCCTTCTCCCCCTCTTCCTCCGTCATTTCCATACATTGAATCCTTCCAATCCCTGGTGGCATCAGCGCCGAAATCAAGCAAGGCACCCCCCTCCAAATTCATAAAGAAGCTAGACGAGATTCCTAAGGTTGCTGTGCATGCCTCCTCATCCAAGAATCTGTCTCTCCGCTTTGCAGCTAATGGTATTGTCGAGAATTTTATAGGGATCTGGCCATCCCCAAGAGCAGTTGCAAGTTGGATTGATCAAATATGGAAACTACTCATAAAAGGGAATGTCCCCTCCTCTTTTTGTGGTAAGTTATTTTTTGCATTTTTGTTTGAATTTAAGGAAGACAAAGATCCAATATTCCATAGTGGACTGTACTTTATGGGGTCTCGAGACATGTATCTTAACCGATGGACTCCATATTTTAGTCCTGAGAATTACATCCCCTCCGCGGTTCCGTTTTGGGTCCGGATCCCTTTTCTCCCCTTTCATTGTTGGACGAATGAGACAATACACAACATTGGAAATATCGTAGGTAGGTATATTGGTCGATTCAAAACACGATATGGGTTGTAGGTATGTGCACGGATTTGTGTAGAAGTAGAATTGGATAAGGGTCTTCCAGAAGACATTCAAATAACCCTAGATGATTGGACTCACATCCAACAGGTGGAATATGGACAAATCCCTTTTAAATGAAAATCCTGTCATGAATACAAACATTTTTCCAAATTCTTCCCTAAAGCATAAGCAACTCCCCAACAACAGGGTGAACAGGAACAATGGAAAACACCAAAAAGAAAGAGGGGCACAAGTAGATCAGGTTAGGCCCCCCTTGTCCCTCCTCCTGGTCAACCGACATCAAGTCCCTCTACTTCCCCTCCATCTTCCTAGGTAGGGGGAAATTTCCTAGAATCCAGTTGTAATAGATATGCCACCCTTTCAAATCCAGAGGACATACTAGAAGAAACACAAGAAAAATTGATAGAAGAAACAAAAATTCCAACTCAAGAGCAAACGCAACCCTAGTGGTAGTCACACTAGGGAAGGATCTAATCACAACTATGGGTACAAGTTCCATATCTGGAATTCATGTCATAATGGAAGAATAATCATAAGAAGAATCTGATGAGGATTTAGGTAGAGAAACAAAGATTCTAGTTACAATCAAGAAGATGGGTAGTAAGCTCATACACAAGAAAATAGAGGAAGCAACAGATAAGGAGAAGGAACTAGGGCTTAAGACAACTCTAGATAACACTTTCAAGAAGGACCCTAAAGGAAACAAATGACCAAGTGGTGTTGTGTCTCCTAAAGGGGGACCCTCAAAATTCTCAGGTAAATAATGAAACTAGTCTTCTGGAATTGTAGGGGATTGGGAAGTAAAGATAAGATAGAATTAGTTAGACATTTAATCAAATTAGAAATACCTCAAATCGTGCTACTCCGAGAGACAAAAATGAAGGACATGATAGTCCTTTAGGAGAGAAAATACTTTTGGAAAAATAGTATGGGCCTTGCAGTCAGCTCGCTAGGAGCCTCAAGTGGCATATGCACACTCTGGAAATTGCTGTAGTATCAGTTGACAACAACCGATGAACCACTTCATTGGTTTTTGGTCAAATTAATTCATATTACATCAGGTAAGTCTTTCATAATAGTAAATGTTTATATGCCAAATCAATACCATGAAAATATGGAATGTTGGAGATCCTTGTTAGCCTTATCAGAGACAAATCTCTTGGATAGCTTAATCATTGTTGGAGATTTCAACACCAACATTCATCATTGGGAAAAAAGGGGTTCCTCTGTTCATGATTATGGTCGTGAACATCTTGAGGATTTAATATCTTCTTTGGATTTGTATGATGTTAAACCTTCCAAAGGATTGTTCACCTTGTCTATTCGTAAAGTGGGTCCTAGCCATACTTCTGCAAGACTAGATAGTTTTCTCATCAACAACACATTTCTCTCTAAGCCCTTCTCCCCTGTGTCTATGATCCTTTACTAGGCTAGCTCAAATCATAAGCCTATCTCCCTAGCTTTCATAAATGATCGAGATCTTGTCCCTATCCCTTTTCGATTTGTCCCCCTCTGGTTGGATCACCCCTCTTTCCTAACTCTAGTTTCCTCGTCTTGGATCCCATGGATTATTGGCTCCCCAATATATATATGGGAGATGAAACTTATCCGATTGAAAATGCCATTAAGGAATGTGTCAAATCTTCTTTCAAGGCTCTTTAAGAGGAATTTTTTCTCCTTTAATAAAATCTAGGCGAGGTTGCAACCAAATTGGAATATTTCCATGTTACCTTATCCCTTCTAAAGGAAGAAGAGCAATGTCAGAATCAACTTCAAGGGGCATTACAAAAATAAGAGGAAAATTGGAGATTAAAATCCCGTTGTTTATGGCTTCAAGTAGGAGACAAAAAAACTTCCTTTTTTTCATAAGCAATGCAAAGTTGGAAAAGGATTGAATACAATCGAGGAAATTAAACTAGAGGATCAAACCACTCTCACCACTTTTGACTAAATTAAGAATGTGACCTCTACTCATTTAACTAATCTATATAATGAGAAGGGACCAATGGACACAAACTTAAGAGATCAAGCTCTTGCATTCATTCCTATGATAGTTCCAGAAAGGGATAATGAAGAAATTACAAAAAATGTGATTGAGAAGGAGATCATATAAACAATATGGAAATTTGAATCGGATAAGTCCCCGGGCCATGATGGATTCACTGCACATTTTTACAAAAAATGCTGACATATCTTCAAAATTGATCTAGCAAGAATGATCTAATATGTTCATAAATCATGCAGAATGGGAGGTGCAACAAATTCCGCGTTTATAGATTTAATTCCAAAAGAGTGAAATGTGGTATCTTTTTCCAATTTCAGGCCCATTTCATTATGCAATGTCTCCTACAAGATAATTTCCAATATCATAACAACCAGGATTCAGAAGCGCTTGCCAAGGCTTATTTCTCCCTCTCAAGGAGGATTTGTAGCACAACGCCAAATCTGGGATATTATTGTCCTAGTTTAGGAGGAATACATTCCAGTAAAACCAGAGGAGACCTAGGAATCACAATAAAAATAGACATGGTGAATGTTTTTGATCGAGTTTTTCATATCTTTCTATTAGAAGTTTTGAAAAAATTCAGTTTCCATCCCTCCTTCATCAGATGGATCGAATCATGCATAAGTCATCTCTGCAGTGTACCCCTTATAAATGGTAGACTAGTGGGAGTTCTTCATGCTTCTAGAGGCCTACAACAAGGTTTCCCCCTGTTTCCCATTCTCTATATCTTAATGACTGAAACTATAGGCAGAAGACTAGAGCATGAAAGAAGAACTGGGAATATCTTATGCATAAAAATCATTGCAGGGGTCAAGCACATAAATCACTCTCATTTCTTGGATGATATTACACTTCTTGGAGGGGCGTCTTTAGTCATAGCAAGAAGGTTCAAGATGGTGGTAGATCAATTTCTCTTGGTCTTAGGTGGGTTTGTAAATTCTCACAAATGTTATATTTATGCTTGTAACACTAATTCTCACTCTCTGTAACGACCCTAGTTGGATAAATACTTAAGAAATTATAAAGTAAAACTAATTAGGGGATTAACTGTGTTAACACGGTATTAATTAAACAAAGATGATTTAATGATATTAATTAAGTGAGTTATTAATTAATTAAAGGATATAATTGTAATTAATTAATTAATAATTTAACTACAAACTGCATTTAATAACTTACGTGATGGATTTAATAGATTAAAGGTATATGATATAAAATGGTTGCGTATACAACAAGGGATAACATATGAATCCCGAGAAGATAAAAGCATTAACGGGAAAGGATAAGGGTAATAAATGGGTTAGGTAGGGAGTAAATGCGGGGGGAGAGTCGATGAAGGAGGGATAAGGAAGGGAAGGAGTTGGACGAGGGGATTATTCTACGAAGGTTGGGGGGAATGGATTTGGGAGCTATGGATTTGCAGAGAGAGGGAACTTATGGAGTAGGATTGATACAGTGCACCAGGGTTGCTGGGGGTTTTGGGCACGGGGGTGAGGATATCCGTTGATATCCTGGAGCTAGGGAGCTACCTAGTTGGCAGGGAGGAATGGTTTTGGGTAGTGTTTTGCAGAAGCGGGAAGGAAGCAAGCAGTGGACAAACGGAGGTTAATAGCATCCTGTTCAGGTATTTATTTCAAATTTATGCATTGTTTTAATTAGATATTAAAATTATTCATTGATAAATTTACATGCGTAAGTGTTAAAACATTTTGGAATTATTGAAGTTTTATAAACCTAGTAGAAATTACTGTCTTGTTGGTAGAAT
>SNQJ01S0063303.1:28489-41144 GCA_010110895.2 Picea sitchensis
GAGCTCTCATATGCTAGAAAACAAACCTTGCTAAAGTCCACATCCCAGTAGTCCTTGTAGGTACATTACTTTGAATATACATCTATTGTTCTAATTTCTTTACTAAACATATATATTAATGAAACACATAACGATTGTTAACTTCCTCTTGCCCTGTATAGGGGTGAAGAGTGTTCTTGTGTCTAATGCCCATATCTTATACCATTTGGTGTACTGTGTCCTCATCCTAAAGATTTTCTTGAAAACAATTTGTTGAAATCAAGTGATTTGAAGCTACTGATTGAGAATTTTTGCTGAGGTTAATGATCATATTTATTAACATTTTACATTTTGCTTCCAAGGCATCTATTTTCTACTTTTTTTGAAGGTTGTCATTTCTAATTTTTTCATTTTGCGAAGTGCATTGATGCTCATTTTCATGAACCTTATAGGCCATCGAGAAAATGAAGGTTCTATTTCATTGTATGGACTCTTCATTCCTTCAAAGAACCATTCAAAACTATTATTCTTCCATGTAATCCATTAATTCTATACACATAGCAGAGGTGGTAGGAACTGCTCGAGTTTTGAGATACGTGCTAATACATAATTGTCCTGGAGGGGCCCAAACAAAATACACAAAAGGACCCCCTTATCCATAGAACAAACAACAAGACAACCAAGGTGTAAATAGACCATATATTTTTGAAGCCATAATTTAAAATACCATTGTGTTTAGAGCCCAATGGAACCAGAGAACCATACCCCCCAAGGATAGTGGCTAGAGAATCGAGAGGCAATGGTTGACCATGAGTGAAACCCAAAGGGATATAGGGGTAGATACCAAATATAATCTAAAGAAAAATTACCAAGAAAAAGACCGTGGTTTGAATTATTAATTCATGTGATAAGAAGAAACTGATTGGGTTTACAATGAAACCTATAAATCTATCATTGATCCAACTATGATAATTTTACACTATAGTGGATAACTACTGAAAGCATATAAGTAGGAAGCCCACCCCAAGACGAGTGCTCCTCCGATTCTTACCTCCTTGAGATCCCCATCATCCCAGGAAAATAATTGAGATGTTCCTCCTCTCCTAGGTCCATCACAAGGAAATATAAAACTAATATTCACTTTATTGGGTATTAAACATGAGCTATAGGAAAATAGGACACCTTTAAGTACAATTAAAATAGTCACATGTATAGTATAA
This sequence comes from Picea sitchensis, assembly GCA_010110895.2. Taxonomy (NCBI): domain Eukaryota; kingdom Viridiplantae; phylum Streptophyta; class Pinopsida; order Pinales; family Pinaceae; genus Picea; species Picea sitchensis. Next base: position 29,689 of record SNQJ01S0063303.1, read on the forward strand.
TGCACGAATGTGATGCACCCAAAAATTAATGGTTTCTAATATATAATTGTTAGCAAAGCCACTTTGGAACCTACTATAACCAAATCACCACCTCCCTAGGTTAAGATAATACTTATTGTTGCACTAGGAGTTGTTGAACTAGGTGCCAAAGCATGAGTGTTTTGTATCCATTGAGAAAAGATAGGTTGTAATTGTATAGCAGTATTTGAGAACATGTCTTGAGGATGTCTTGGAGTGATCATAGTATCAATATGAATATACAGACCGGTTCCATTTGTAACTGGTCGTTTCAATCTATTAGAGAAACTCGATGAATTTACTATATGCTTTTAGGAGGCACTAATTATTATAGATAGAACTTATTTGATTTTTATAGTTAGATGGTTAATCGTTCACGAGCTAGTTTTCCATATTGTTTTTTCTTAGGATCAATATCGACAATGTAGTTCATCTAGCGATAGGGTGATTAGAATAGAAAATATATACACTAAACACTACCATATTCCAACAACCAAAACATAGAGGTAACAACACATTGATCACTCCCTATAGTTGTAACCCTCAAACAAAAATTCCATAATATCAACTAGAGACCAAAATTGACTCTTACCAAGAAAATTCTAGGTTGAATGACCTTGCTCCATTTGACATTGCTAACTTCCTCCATACATCAACTCATTATCCCACACTCCTAAAGAAGAACCTTGTTGATGGATTCAAGAGACAAGATATATTTTAATTCGAGCATGTGAGAGGGAGGTGGGATATTCCTTTAGAATCCCATCACATTTCTTGAATTATGATGAGGATGATGTTGATACAAGTGGTGAATTAAGGTGATTTAACATGTCTTTGTATCCATGGTTTAGGGTGTTAAGAAATTGCATGATAATTCCACTCCCCCTTTTCCTTAGATCCCCTTAATTAGCTAAGGAATCATCCTCACAATTGAGATCTCTCAAGACCTCGAAGAATGAGTCTCTCAAGACTTGGAAGAATGAGACCTTGTCCAGGGTTGAGACTCCTTTTGAATTCAAGATATAATAAATATAAGTTTGTTATGAAATGGGGTTAATTTCAAGACCATCAATATGATAATTATGATCTAATATTCTATAATAGTAAGATATTTTATTCTAATTTCCTTTGCTATGATAAGACTCTAGTAAAGAGATATTGATGTATAGATATGTTAAGGTCAAACAACAACCTCATGAGGATATGTATATCTCCCTAAGTTTTTATAGAGGTGGTACTCCTCTGTATTTTATTTAAAGATAAATGTTGAATATCTTGGAACTAATATGAAAATGGGAGAATACTAAATAGAAAACCCTAGATCTTTATTGCTCAATAAAAATGTAAAAATATCATTGATTGAAAATAATATTCATGCACCAAAGAATTCTCACATCCATTACTCATAAAAATACAATATTTGCAGAAGTATTATACAAGAATAAATAATAGTTACAGGAAAAATAACAAGATTCTCACATCCATCACAGTGCTCATATTTTTTTTTTATCACATTCAAGGAAAGAAAGACATAGGCCCACAAATGAGAGAACTTTAAAAGAGTTTTTCATTTAAAAAATGATAGAATATGATAGGAAAAATGTAAATATCTTATGCTCAAAACTCAGAGTTCAAAGATATCATTAAAGTTTATCCCCAAATTAGTTCTCTGTGATTTTTTCAAAAAATAAATATAGTCTTTGATAGTCTTAAAAATAAATGCATTCATTCATAGTTGGACTAGGATTGGGCTCCCGTGGACCTAAAAAGAAGACAAAAAGAAATGATAAAAAATCAGTTATGTCTTTCTTGGGACAGATAAGACACAACTGGATGACTTATGAACAAGAAGAGAAAATAATCGAGAAGAATGTGATCAGTTTTTTACTGACTGTGATGGTGTTCTCTCTCTCTCTCTCTCTCTCTCTCTCTCTCTCTCTCTCTATTTGAATGCCAATGTTCCTTTTGTATTCTCCTAAGTTACGGTTCTTGGACCAATTGTAACTGCCACTTCTTGTTTTTCTTCAGTTATCTTGATTAAAGCTTGCTTTAACCAATTTTCAACATAATCCCTCATGGGAGTGACAATTACCTCTTGTCTCACTCTTATATCAAACAATGAATATTCGATGTCTTTATAGTCAATTGAAACTTGATGTAATGTATCTTCTATATCCTCGTTCTTGTTCACATAATTGACTAACCAACTTTCTACCTTAAATTTTGAGTATTTCGTTAAACCATTAAACCTTTCTGCCGATGTAGATTTTAATGATTCCAATTTTGCTTCAAACTGTTCCTTAGTCATAAACATATAATTTAAAATGATTTTTGTCTCATCAACCTCTCCTGTAGTTCGAGCTAAGTCCAAATCAATTAATTTTAAATAACATTCACCCCTTTTGACACCTAGAGTGTCAAGATCATCCAATATTTCTTTTAATCATTTAATTCTTTTAATCCAACAAGCCTTTAATTGTTTAGTGTGAGTCAAGTAGGGTAAGTCTTCTTCCCTTATTTTATGCTTAGTCATATTTAAAACTTTAATCACAAAATTAGTGATTGCCTCTTTGTAAAACTTTTCATCATTTTCTAGATCAACTTCTAGGTACTATTTTAAATTTTCCATTTTTGATGCCAAAGAAATAAAATTGTTCACTAACTCCCATGTCTCAAGAATTAGAGACATTCTCTTTTGAATATTCTTTCCAATATACTGTTTGAATGTTGCAAGTAGGCTTGATGTCCCTTTTAGTTTCAAACTAGACTTTGGTATGCCATCAAAATTCTTCCATGGTTTCATAGTGGTGATTGGACTTGGAAATATTGGAGGTGGCATCAATGCAGTTTCCAATTCTTTGATTCTTTCTTTCAAATTCACGTTTTTCTTTTTCCATCTCATCAACTGACATTTCAAGTGCTTCCCCTGTAGCCTTGTGGCTACAAGAAATTCTGGAAGGTGGTACACCACTAAGATCTAACTCTGATTTGGATTTTCATTGAATCCTTTTATTTTTTGAATGGAGTCTTTCAAAAATTATATTTTTAGTACTTTTATTGAACAAAGCATTTTGTACTGTGAAAGATTCCTCTTCTGAAAAGGCTTGTTCTTGAGCTGTCAATTCAATTGCAAATTCCCTGCTTTCTTGAAGTCTTTGTTCATCATCGAGAAATTCTATATTTTCAATAACAACATCCAAATCCATGTTTTCAAGGACAATCTTGTCTTTAGGTGAGAGATCCTCTACCTCTAAGAGACTGCTTTGTATTTTTGTTTTAACGTGAAGCTTTGTTGATAAAAAAAGTTGATCACCTTTTTTTTTTTTTTTGCTCATGGAATAATAAAAACTTAATATGAAAAGAAGAATATTTCGAATGATAATAAGTTCATTGCGTATCCCATAGTCTCATATTCATCACATATTTCACAGATTCAAAATAGGAGTTGGTATTCTCAAGATGTCGATGTTTTCATCTAATTGGCAAAAGAGCGCTTCCTCAATATGCGACAAAACTATTTTTTCTTGGAACTAAGAATTATTGGAACAATGATCATTCTCATGAAACCATACTTTAATTCTTGGAACCATGTTATTATCTTGGAACTATTTTCTTGGAACCATTCATCTCTTGGAACTTCTCCCATATTCCATACTTAACTTTTTTGTAAACCAAGTATCTCTTATTATATTTCGAAAACATTTTACTTCTTAAATTCTTTGGAATTCTTATTATATTCCATAACAATTCTTATTATTTTCCACAAAACTCTTTAATTCTTTGAAATTCTCAAAGTAGGAAATGTAATAACTATTGTATTTTTCTTTTGGATTGGGGCTCTCTTCCCTTACTCCCTCTTCTTCCAAGACTTATATTTTCCCCCATATTCCCACCCCTCCTTATCTCTCTACTATGGGGAAATTCCCCCTAAACTGGGTCTAAGGAATAGGTAGAGTGACAAATCCCTTAAAAGACTGTCTTATCTCTAATCTACCCCAAAAAAATCTAGACTAACTGATAAGAGAAAGAGAGAAGATAAGTTTAAGAAGTGCATCTTGAATCCTTACGGTTGATGTAGACCTCTTCCACCTACTGTTGCCTCTTAGATCACATATATCCTCCCAAAGATGACTTGCAAGGGGTTAAGAATACAACACAACAACATATACAATCTCTAACAATCACTTAAAAAGCCTAAATATAAATGTAAATGATCAAAATAGACAAGAACATGTACTCATAGGGTTTTGGGACAAATATGATCTCTTTTATTCATATACAAGATGAAAGGTTACAACCTTTGCTTGTGAACACCGCTCTACGAACCAAGTCCAGGCTCCTCTGTCATGGCTCCAAGTGCACCAATCCCACATAGAATTCTCACAACCAACATGCCATCAAGGGAAGAAGGAAGGGTTGCATAGGGAGAATGGATGAGAGGGAAAGCTGAGGCTAAAACTCATAGCAAGATGCAAAACTTGGGCAATGAGAGGGACAGGATTTTGGCAGAGTTTTCTTATTCTCTTGTTAATATGTCTAAATGACTCCCCAAGACCTCTTTTTATATGAGAAAAATACGGTTATTCGGTTTGGGGATGGGCTACAAGGGGTAAAATGGTTAGGAAACCCTCCATAGCCCGTAAATTCTGCCAAAATACGTGCAATTTTATATTTTTTGCAACTTTTGGAGGTAAACACAGGCTACTTAGCATGCAACAAACATATATACCTGGGATAACTAGCATGCATCATGCATGTGTACGGATGCTAATAGTGCAACAGGTCACATACATTATCCAAAAAGTGTTTTTTTATAAGGAAACCTTGACAATATGATTGGTAAAGGATGCAAATGGATGGGCCAATGTCTTGGATGCATAGATGTGGAATTTTTGGACTATAACATTCTCCACTCTCATCTCCCTTTGCTTCCCCTACTCCACACTTAGTTTATTCTCTATAATCCATTGATCAGACTTTCACTCCTCCTCACCCCCCTCAACTCGACAACCTGACTCTGCCACACTCATCTCCCCCCCCCAAATGCTACCCTTACATTCTCCCCTTTTTGTTCCACCTTCCCCATACTTAATTTATATGTAAAACTAATTCCAAGAACTACCAGCGAATGAAATCATTCCAAATGGAAACCAAGTATTTGCGACACATGGTAGCCAACTATTCATGACACATGGCGGCAACTGAAACCATGACATGTGGAAACCAATCGCGTGGTGAAATGTGGTAGCTCGTGGTAACCTATCACACAATGAAACATGGTGATGATGTGGATGATGAATCACTGTTGACTCATTGCTGACTGGGTGTTTGGTGGATGATGACTGGGCAATTAAAAATTTAATTAATTGATAAATTTCCTAAAGTTTTAGGTTTCAAGTCTCCATAGTCTCCTTCTATCTCACATTAGAGGCATGGTGGAATTTACATTATAAATACTTCAAATCCCAATATCCCCATGCATGTGGGAGATATATTTTCCAATAAAATTCGAAATATTAAAGGAGAAGGACGAATTCAGATCAAGGGCCAGGATTGAATCATGAAGATTAATGGATGACTGTTGAGCAATGATTTTGGCGGCTATATCTCGAGATTCTAGATTCGGATTTGGAAATTATACCTCGTTAGAAAGGTAATTCGACGAGGAAAACGATGAAATGGGTTTCAAGGGCTGAAATTTTCCATGTTTTTCCCATAAATTGAAAGAAAAATTAACAATATTTTTATGGTGTGCTGAAAAATCTGCTTGGTACCTCGACTTCATGAGTTCATACCTTGAGATCCATAACTCCAAATTGAGCCTAGGAGGACTCGTTGGAAAGATGGAATGGATTTTTTTACCTATAATTTTTTTTCATGGTTGAGAAATTGAACATCACTCTCAGAAAATCAAAACACAATCCACTTTAAAAAAGGGGGAAACTAATTAAAATTTTCAAAATAAAAGTTTATTATTAATTTTTTATTAAATATGAAAAATGGCCCACTACAAGATATGGATGTCTATGATACAAATTTATTAACGAGACTTTAATGAGGCATTAATTAAAGTGGCTATTCCAAGAAAGATAAATCCATAACTACTTCAAGAAGCATAGAAGGTAGATTTTAAAAGAGACAAAATACCATCAAAGAAAGAGAGAGAGAAGGTTGCATTATTAGAGCAGAAGATCATAATAGAAGGGTCCAATCATCAAAATACAACGAAACTTATGATAAGAAAATAGATATATCCATCTTCTCCATTCTTCTTCTTATTCTACACTAATTTCTCAAGGCTTTATGTTTGTATTTTTGAACCAAGCATAGGGTTGAGTCTTGAGTGTTCTTCATGTAATATTCCAAGACTTTTCTTACATGATCATAGAGTATTTACATCCATATTTTTTTATTGTCATATGTAATTCAAGATTTTCTACTGTATTCATGGGAATTTATCCCTTGTTTAACAAGCTTTGTTTATGAGTCACTAGTCAATTGGTTTAAATAGATTTTGTGTATTGTTGAATACCTTTTATGAATAAACTCCACATAGAACTACTTCAGGGTTTTATTTAAATGATTTTTTTAGATCTTGGGATCTCTGAGCATGATATTTTTTGAAGTATTCCCATCAAATTCTTTCGAGTTCTAAATGCATAACTCATTTAAAGTTCTTTGAGATGATCAAAACCGTTCTTTCATTTTTCTTGTGAGAAGATATGGATGTATCCTCTACTTGTATGTGATTTAGAGGGTTGTATAAATGATGTTGAGTATATTTTATTATGATATTGAAGCCTTTCTTCAATCTTTGTATTGTTAAGAAGCTACTTTTTCCACATAAAGATCATATCTGGTTATCTAGAACCATTCCATGAATAAAAATAAGCAATAAGATTTTGGGGTTTGCTATCTAGCATTCTACCCAATTCAAGATATTCAAGGTATATCTTTCAGCCAAAGAGGAGTGCCACCTCTATAAAAATGTTGGGGGATTCATATCCCCGTGAGGTTTTTGTTTCGATTTTAACCAATTCAAACATCATCAAGCTTATGGGACTGCTCCAAATTTCCCTTAGGAGGGTTTTGGTCACCTCCATCATCATAATTATTGGCCAAAGACTTCCTTTTCTCTTGTGTCACTGACTGAAAACTTTGCTTGTGTGGGCCACTTCTCTATGAAACATTGGGAGAATGAGTACTCCTTTCATTAACCACTCTTCCCCTCAGTTTATGCTGATCTGTAGTACTAATGGAAATCTTGATATCATTTGGTTTCTTTTCAACAATTATTGATCATGGGTCTTGACTACCACCCTCCTCTTCTCCAAATAAAAATGTATTAGCAAGTGAAATACTAAAACCAACATATGTCATATGGTCCATGAAAAATTTGGGTCGAACCCCTTGATTTATTTTGTGAAATTTAAACTATACTGGTCAATTTATATTGCAAATATCAATTTTTGAAATACCTATGAATTGGATTTTGCGAATTTTCCACGGTAAATTAATGATTTGCTTCTTTCTTTTATCAAGAAAAAAAATGTACCCAAAATCTATATTGTTTGGAAACCTCTATAACAAACATTTTATCAGGAACATAATATGGGAGATAAAGAGGCCTTTCACAAGAACAATAGATTCTAAAAACACTATAGTGTTCCATACTTTCAATGCTCCCCTTTCTATCCAGGAATTTTTATGCTTCCAAGGTCTGTTTGGATTGTTTTGGCACAAAGATAAGTTTCTTAAAAGAAGAGACACATGCATTATAAACTTAATAAATATGGTATGTAGCCTTTTGTTTCCATAAGGCTTGGTACCACATTGGTACTTGGTCGATTTTACAGTCAACTCGCCTTCCCACACTCAAACCCTTAAATACATGACTACCATAATTATCTCAAAATTTGACGACGACACGTCAGTTAGTCGACGCACTACCATCGCATATCCGACGAAACTTGGATAACTGTTCCATCGATGAATTTTTTTCGGATTCTCCAATGAAATATTGGTCTACGGATATCCGACACAACGACGTCGGTCTTCCGACTGACGTAGTTCAGAAAAAGACGTCCAAATTCACCGTTTCTTTTGACACCGACCCATGTATAGTCCCTACAACGTGTTGATATTATGGTATCTATGAGAGGTATTAACCTCCATGTGTAACCCTGACAAGAATATAATATTTCGGAAAGCAAGAAGAAACCCTAAAGCTTTGGACATAACCCTAGAAGACAAGTTGGCTAAAGAAAATAATTAATATTGAGTATTTAGCCTCCAGAAAGAGAAGCTGGCCCAGACAGCTAAGAAAGAGAAGTATAAAAATAGGATGGCAGAGCTTATTTGTGCACACACAACTCATAATTACAGAAATTCAGTAAGTGCACAAGTTTGGAGAGTAGCTGCAGTTGCAACTATTGCAACTAGTATTTTCAGTTTTAGGCTTGAAATTTCTCTTGGTTATGGTTTGGAATTTTTGCTTGGTACACTAGCTCTAGAGAGTGGTACGCTACCTTGATTGGATTTTTGACCTAGGGTTTGCTTCCAGAATTATTCTCTCTGTCAAGGTTAAGGTGCTACGGGGTGGATTCTTCCTATGGTTGGGTGACAATATTGATATATTGTCTATGGTTAAACAAGCACACCTATTATTTCTAATAGGTTATGGGCCCACACTATGTTCAGATAGTCTAACCTCTCAAAGATAGATTGGGAGGATTTTTCTCAGTTACAGCTGCAGTTGTCGTCAAAGTTTTTGCTGCAGCAACGAAACCCTAACCCTCTTGTTAAGGCACCCTAAGTGAAGAAATTGACCTAATTTATAGATAGAATAGTGTGCCCTAACTTAGTGCACCTACTGACACTCTTAGCAAGCTAAGATGTCAAGTTTGAGTTCTTGGTCAAATTCAAAGGTTGATCAAGTCAAAGTAGTCATGATTTACTCTATGAAGTGAGAAAACAAGTTAGAAGGGGATTATAACTTCAGAGCATGGAAGACAAGGATTGACCTCATATTTCCAAGAATAAAGCATTGGATATTGTGAAAGGAAAGATCATGAAACCACAAGTTGAAGTAGAAAAAGAGAAGGAACCTCATAACGTTGAAGTTATGGAAAAGTTCAAGGACAATGACATCAACTCTATGAGTATCATAGTGAACTATGTAAAATACCACTTGATACCCTACATCTCTCATCTTGACTCATCTAAGAAGATGTACGATGCCCTAACTAACCTCTTCTCAGTCAGAAACATTGGACAAGTAATGGGTTTGAAGAATGAGCTCTGTGACATGAAAATGAATGATGATGACAACATAACATCATACCTTGTGAGAATATCTCAGTTAAGAGATCAAATAAAAGCTATTGAAGAAATCATTTCAGAGAAGGAACTGGTAAATATAATACTCAATGGCCTTCCCATACATGGGATGCATTTGCCGCAAGCATGAACATAGGAAATGAGTATCCCACATTTGAAGAAATTTGGATTTGTTGTGCACAAGAAGAATCAAGGATTAACACAAAAGAGAAATCCCAAAAATAAATACAAAGATCAAGCCTTCACAACAAAGTTCAATAATTTAAGGAATAAGAAGAAGTTTGGCTTAAGGAAGAAACCAAATCAAGAAAAGGATATGTCAAAGATACGCTGATTCAACTTTCGAAAATATGGTCACTACAGGAACCACTATCTTGAGTTAAAGAAAAGGAAGGAAACAAACGAAGCATCAGTTGCCGAAGAAAGGGAACCCTCAAAGAAGGCCAAGCAGGATAAAACAAACTTCTTCTTCTAAGTCAAGGTAACACTATTCTTCAAAGTTCTTGTACATACCATGTTTACATAGTTTATGTACATATCATACATATCTATTTCTTAGAAGATAATATGTTCAAGTGAAATAATACTTATGGAAGAATGACAAGATAAGGATTGCTATCACGATGAATACAAGTCAAGCAATACACATGAAAAGATGAAGTATGTTGACAATCCTTGGTAACAATTCCCGTGGAAACTATTATACAAGTAACAATTACCAGATAAGCCGAAATCAGAATCAAACTTGAAGAGACCCAGAAGAAGTCAAAATAGAAAGAAGTCAGCAATCAAGAGGAAATTAGAAAAATACTTGTGACACTTTGCAAAAGGAAATAAGAATGCAGACAAAAGCATGGAATCTCTTAGACAGAGGGATCTGATTAAAAAATTCCAAAATAAGAGCACGCATTCATGTATGAAGAAAGGATTAGGAGGGAGCTAATCCTAAATGATATGATCCATTGAGGATTATGAAGTATCTATCCATGTTCCCATTGAAAGTAGAAACCATGATAAACAACATGTGTTCAATTTGACTCTAGAAGAAGTCTTCTTCAAATGGAAGCCTTAAAGTATCCTTGGTTGTCCATCTACATCCATGATCCTATGATGAAAGGAAGAAGTTGGAATCTCCAAGGCATATAGAAGACCCCATGGACCCAATAGGTAAAGATAGACATGAGGAAGAACATGAAGATTCCAAGAAATAAAGAAAAATAAGAACAACCAATTATTATACCAAGAATCATAAGACTACTAGCTTGGAGAAATGGAAGTTGAATTATGAATAGAAACATTGCGAGATTCATAACTAGAGGTTCTTCTATAAGACTACGACGACAACTTGTTCCAGTAAATCAAATATACATCTTGCAATATCCATGGATTGAAATTCACATGTAAAAGACTGTTCTTCCCAATAAATCAAGTGAGAAAGAAGATTATACCAAAAAGAGACCCATGTATGCAGATATAAGAAGACCTTGTATGGATTCAAACAACTTGATGCAGAGTATATCATATACAACATAAGCATGGTGAAAAATTTCTATGACAGAGATAGTGTATCAAAATAGTTACTTAGAAGTATGGGATGATGGATTACTAATCCATGGAAAACTCTCATGATGACAGCAGAAGTGTTACTTGGATATGTTTTAGTTTGAATCCTTGCCATGATGTCATGAGCTATCAGGAAACATAAGTGTTGAATTCGACCATGATATATTGTAATGATCATAGCTATATGAAGCCTTCAGAGAAAATAAGTGTTCCATGACAGACCGAAGTACATTGAGATCAAGCATTCTATTCTCTATAATGAAGTCGAGAAGAAAGAATTGGTTCTCCAATATATCTCCAGAGATGAGAAAATATCATATATTTTGGTAAAGCCTCTGTCCAAGATGAAAAGTTTGTGTACTTAAGAGAAACAAGATGGGGCTCGTGGAGACAAATTCCTTATTGAAAAAGGAAGATCTTACTCCCAGGTTGGGAGGGAGCACTAATATGTTATTGATTTATAGACAATATTTTTTTTTTTTTTTCAGTTTGAGGACCAAGATGAGCAGTTCCTTTCCAGTTCAAAAAGTGGTTTG
>SNQJ01S0063305.1:12056-25948 GCA_010110895.2 Picea sitchensis
CACACATGAAATATACAGAGACATATATTTATTGAGGAAACCCATAAAGGGAAAAGCATCTTCTTCTTGATATGATAAGTAATCTTTATTTTCTATACAGTATCATTATTATGAGCTCCAACTCCTCCTGAGGCTACAACCTCTGATTTACAAGGAACAAATTGTTGAGAGCACCAACTCTCTAGTTTCTCTAGCACTCACTAGAAAGAAGTACCAACTCCCTGAGTGTTCCAGCACCAACTTCCAGTCACACATGCACCAACCTGTGTAACAGAGAACAATAGTTCTCCCTTGCACCACCCTACGACCTTAATTTTTCTAGTTGCAACCAGATGGAAGCTACAACTCCCTGTGTTCAAGAACCTAATTGAAACTCTGAAGACAAAAGTCCTCCCTAGCACCTCCCTACCACCCTGAAATATAAATATTTTATTTTCTTAAATTTATCACAGTGATACAACATTTATCAATGGCTTACTAGTCTCATCACTATTCTGCTACACCGCTCTGCTCTTCCTGCATCATTGTCTTTCTTCTCACATAACTTTCGCTTTCTGTTCTTCTGCATTTTATGCTATGTGAGCCATCTCCCTACTATGTGCTATGCCTCTGCATGCTCTTCACTGCTTCACTATTCTTCCCTATGGATTGTTCACTACATCTCTTCCTCACGGATGCATAGCTAACCAACAGTCTACCTCACTTCTCTGTTCTGCATCATATTCTCACATTGAGTCTTATGCCTGATCATCATGGCAGCTCTTTGTCATCCCTAACAGTTCACTCAATGTGTTCATCATCAGTGGGCGTTATGATGAGATTCCTTAGCTTCTCTGGCAATCGAAACTCTTCGTCTTCTCTGTCAGTTATAGCCAGTCAATTATGGCTTCTTTGACTCCTAGGCCCCTTCCTTCATGTGATCACTGGCGATGACCATACACCTAGGCTTATTGAGTGCTTATCAATTCAACAATCACAATTTTGTCTCCTAAAATGGACGACTGTTGTAACTTCGACACTTTTCCCTTTGAGGCTTTGTGACTTCCAACCTTTCAAATCTCTCGAATACAATATTTCCAAACATATTAGATGGTTCACATTTATATCTCTGAACCAGATCAATGGTTATATTCAATCCTTACATCAATTCTTCATTTCTTAATCCAACGGCCAAGACTTAATAAAGAAATGAGATGGATAGCCACCTTTTACTCCGCAACTTCATCTATTATGCTTATGCTATCCTTCCATTGTGTTTTGATCAATGGTTGAGAATGAAACCAAACATCAGATCGACAGATGATATCTCCTTCGGGTCTTCGTACTTCGGAGATTTCGAGTCTCAACTCATTCTTTCCTCCAGAGTGATCACCTTCTCAGTAAGTCATAAACGATGGAGACCTGTTGCTGTTAGTCAATGCTTCCACTTACACTATCCTCCCACTATAGTAAATCGATGGACAATAATTCTCTCGAAGTAATATTTTATATCAGACGTCTCATGTCCACTTCGGGTCTTTGACATTCAGGACTTTGGGACATTGGGCGAGTGCGGTGGTAAAACTCCCAAAGAAAAACTCCTGGAGTGATGTAACTACTTGCGTCACTTGATGATGTGTCACGATCCGAGAAACAACCATGTGTCACTTAGATTCACGATTTTCACGTACCTGAAATGCTAATTTCAACTTGACACTTGTCATTTTCTAACTGTGCCATGTGTCCTTGCTGACATAGATTGTTGACATGGTCTGTTACAGTTTCTTGCTGACATCGACGTAGATCTCCCGATGTGACACATGTTCATCTCCTTGATCTAATGGTCATCCTAACTCACGATGTATCTTATATCGATGACTGAGAGTGACTTCGGGCCTTAGTCCTTCAGGACTTCGGGACTTTTGACATTTCTTGGTGGTGAAACTCTCGAAGAAATTCTCCCAGAGTGACGTAACTTGCTTACATCACTTGTTGACATGGTACGAGCCAATTTATTTTTGACGCTTGTCATCACATGATTATGCCATGTGCATTTGCTGATGTGGTTTGCTGACCAACAACCCTGATCCAATGGTCCTCATTTTTCCTCCAAATCCGACGGTCCTTATTCATTTCAGATTTTTGGGCTTTGGGTATTTCACATCTCAAACATTTCAGAGTGTAACCTCCTCGCGACTTTAAACTTGAACTAAATTTTGTTCGTCAAACAGGATCTTAGATCAACGACTTGATCTATTAGCATTGCATATTTTCTAGATTATCCTATCCTTCCACTTGAAAGTGATCCAAAGGCTGACGAAAATTCGCATAATTGAATTCTCAAACGTTTTTCTTTCTTATTTTGTCCTTCCACTTCAACAATGATTCAACGGTTGTGAAGTTTCTTAAAACAGATCCATGATCTAGAATGATTGCGCAACCACAATCTGCGAGTGTTTTAACTTGTCACCCAACTCCACAATGGGAACATGTGCATTATTGGTGAGTTAACCACAATCGTTGATCTTCAAAGCTATAATATCAAACGGTCCTAACTAATTGTGGAATGAGAACAAGCGCGATGTTTAATTCTCCTTTCAATCTCTGCAATTCATCATTGCCATAGATTTGGTGATTCTGCATCCGATGGACATGATTTAATCTGGCTTAAACTCATTGTTTGTTGTATCAACCATAGTCACAGATCTTCGAAGCTATGATATTTGACGATCTAGATGGATTGCAGGATTGTAAATGGCAAGTATTTTAATTCAACTTTCTCTCCCCGCAATTCATCCATGCCGTTGATATGCCTTGCAGATCCGATGATCTCGATTTGATCTGAGTTTTATCGCGCCATTTCTTCTGAGATTTTGATCTTCATTCGTTAACTCTCCTGAGCTTTAATCTCCATTTGCTTCCTTCTGATCCACCTTATGTTCTTTCCATCAATGAAAAGCACACTCCTTCCTACCAAACCTGCCAACATATTTTTAATTTTCAACGGGAATATGATAATAAGGGTTAAAAAGAATGAAGTGATGGAACCAAGGGATTTAGAAAAGCATTAAGGCTACATATAGGTTTGGAATATTTTCCAATTTTGACTCATGGAGGACAGGACTATTTTGGATGATTGGTCAAGTGAAGGATTTAGGTGATGGGAGCTTGATGGAGTTGGTGAATTGTTTTTAAAATCTAAGTGGAAAGATAACACAAGGACAAGATGCTTGGAAAAAATTAATGCAAATTAACATGAGATAACATTGGCTTCAATGGGGATGTTATCCTCCCAGTGAGGTAGCAAAGAACTCGTAGACCCGATGCCTGATCCATTGGGTGGCTCCTAAAACATGTGTGTGTACCCTGCTCTGACCTATCACCAGTGTCTGTTGAAAACCAAAGTCTGCACACTGCTCTCAATTGGAGACTCAACACTGAATACACCGCTAAATTCTGACAGTACACACTACTGAAACTCAAAAATGAAAAATGCTTGACTAACAAGCATATTCGCACCTACCTACCCTAACTACTGAAATGAACTTCCAATCAAGTGAAATCATAATGCCAATGCAACCATGCAAGCATTTTATCCACTATTTGTTTTCTTTGCACATGCTTTCTCCAAAGCTTGTTTACTGATAATTTATTCAAGAATTTACCTATAAATTCAAATATCAAAAAAATAAAAACATTGGGACTGTTTACTACCTCCAACAAAACTACAAATGGATCCTCTAAAACATGCACAAAACATCAATCATGTTTCCACCCTTCCACTGCATTCTTGTTTTCATGTGATTTAACCTGTTGATTGCCACCAAGAGACTGAAAAATTTGTTGAGTCAACTGGAAATAAAAGTATTTTGAGTCAGGAGACAGTGCTGAATGAAATGAAACCCTTGGTGGAAATAAATCCATATCTAACACTAGCATTGATTGACCATCATCTTTATTTCCAAGCTGGTAGTTGAGTACATGTTGCAAATATGAACTGAAATAACATTCCTTTAATCAACAACACACTCATTAAATCCCTGAGAAGGTTGTTGGTCTTCCTCACTGATAACAAATTGCTCATGTAAAACAGTGTCACTTTGAATGCAGTCAAACTTCCCTGCTTCCTTTGTCATCTCATGATTTACTTTCAATAATTGAAAGGAGTAAAAACATAATGGAAGACAGTTTTCATTTGCAACTCCATTGCTTTCTTCATATTCAACATCATGCCAGGAGGATTTTTTATTTCAAACATTATAAACATTTAGCTTCAACAATTTTAAAGAAGCAAAACACAATGGCAAGGTTCTTTCACATGATTCAAAACCTTCTTCATTTTCTTCACTGCAATCATATGCACATTTTTCAATTTCTTTGGATTGCTGAACATACTAATTTTCAGATTCATTTTTGAACAATGGATGCAATTTTGAACTAACAAGACCTTTTACATAACAAGTAACACGGTCATCAAATAGATGAAAAGATTGTTGCAATTTCTTGTCAATGTGTTCCAGTGAATCAGTGTGATTTGACATCTGCACACATTCCTTCACTTCAGTGATGATCTTAGAATTTTCTTTCAACAATTTAAATGAAGAAAAGTATAAAGGTAAAGAATTCCCTTCAGCTGATTCAATACTTTCTTCTTTGTAATTGTAATATGTAGGCTAATTTCTCTCATTACACTGTTGAAAAGGAACATTTTCTGATAGAGAACATGTGGCTGGTTGTTCTAGGAAGTCAACATCATAATCATCATCATATTCATCATATATAGGCAAATCAACAACATCTGTAATGTCATCTAACAAGGAAAATCTTGGAACATCAACCTGCTCTTCAACAAGCTGATTTGAAAATTCATGTTCTTGACTGTCTACAAATGAATTCATAAAACAATCAGCCCCATGCTTATCATTTGATGGATCAGAAACTAAATTAGCGTCTTCTCTTTAAACAAGTGTAATATAATCCTTTGCAAAATCATTAGCATTTAAAACTTCAAGATGACATATGATATTATTAACTCTCTTCTCATGATTCAAATCAACTATTTTCTTTTCATATTCATTGTTATGTTCTTTAGCATCCAACTCCTCATTTTGAATCTATTTGCATGCTTGAATATTGTGTTGAATATCCTGAGCATCATTAAACATTTGCTGTAAGGACTTAGGTCTTCTTTCCATTAGGAGGAAAGACAAATCTGGATGAAAATTTGTTGCATAATGGAGCATGGAAGAAACTTTAGTGGGTTGAATTTATTTGGGAAAATTGTAATAAATATCGGAAAACCTTCTACTGAATGTAGAAATATTTTCATTGCCCTGCCTTTTCAAGGCATAGAACTCTGTAAGTTGTAGATCCAAATATTTCTCCTTGCCCCAAAACTTCAAAAAGACATTCTTCAATTCCTCCCATAAGATAATTTTCTCTGGCTGCAAATGTTTAAACCAGTCTTTGGTATCCCCTTTCAAGGATTGAGAGAAGGACCTCATACAAACATCAACAGGATCAATCTCAAACAAATCTATAAAATGTTCAAAATATTGGATGTGTTTTTCAGCTGTGATGGCATTAGGTTCTCCATCAAACACAGGTAGGTACTTATAATGCTTTGGAGGAAAATCATGAAGGATGTGAGGTAATTTTAAAGGACTGTATCTATGCTGAATTTGGAGGGTGTTGGAGCAAGTACAAGAGGTGAGACATCAACGTTGGTTTCATGAGGCTCATCAACTTGGCTATGGTCATCACATGCCTCAGATGAAATATTTTGATCAAAATCAATGATAAACTAAGGAGATATATGTACAACTTTAGGAGGAGGATATACAATTACAAGATTATCATGATCATCATTTGAATGCAACAGGTAAAGAAAATTTTGTTTAGCATGTTTAGGAAAGGAAAAAATGTACTTAGTAAAAAAAAACATTATGTCTTGGAAAAAAACTCAACTTTAGGTACTTGTTTTCTCCCATGATGTACTTTCATAGCTCTGTCAATGGATCTCATCCTCTAGTGGAGTCTCTTAATCACATTTGAAGTTTGATTGGAGTTGCCAATAAAATATTCAGGCTACTAAATCTTTGGACAGTGGAGTCGCCGTGAAATTTTTTAATTCTAGATTCTTGAAAATGGAGTCACAAGGTGAATGATGTACAACCTTTCTGTGTCTGAATACTTTTCACCAACAGTACTCAGATCTGAATTTTTTCATTTCTCCCAGGGAAGATTTCACCTTCGTTCCCCGACAATGGCGCCAGAATGTTAGCACTCTGTAAATTTGTTTGGCTGATAAAAACAAATGATAGAGTTAACCTACAAACCAACTTTAGAGGTGGGTACTAACCTGTTCATCTCAGAGAGGGATCTCTCTTGTCACTTGGTATTTCTTTGACAATCAATGGCTAGATTTTTTTTGTTTTGGGGGATTTTTTAAATTCTTCTAGCAAGAAAGGGGAGGAAATACTCGGGGCTATGGAGTCAAATTTCTGAAAACGAATAGAAACATTGACTTTTCGGTAGAACTCTATGGAGGATAAAGGATAAATGAGGCAATGAATCTTAGTTATAAATTGTTATTTACATAGTGTAAGAAGAAATGAGAAAATAAGTAACTGCATCAGAGAATTAATGAAATGAATTCTGAATTAGTTAGGAAGAAACTTAACACAGTTTAAATTGCTTAAGACAAGAGAATCATAAGATGAATTCTGGGCCTTTAAAATATCCAATTTAAATAGAAGACAATGCTAATGAAATTAGAAACATAGGAAATACATACAAAGAGAGAAGACAAAACTCATATGACCACCATTAGAATATTTTCATAGAGACTTCAAAGACTTCTGCATATATATTCTATTCAACTTCAGAAAATTACATTCAAGTTCAAACAGCTCAAGCGTGCCCTTTTACTTCTGCCAACACTAATACATTCATAATCTCTAATACTTATACAATTCGGGTTCCTTTGGTGTGCAACTGATTACAATAACGGAAATTAAATGCTTCAGCTTCTAAAACTAATTACAATAATTACAAATGACAGTTTTGGTATGGGAACCAATTACAATGATTAACAAGGAAAAGGTTTCATGATCCAGCTGTCAATTCCTCTAATGCTTCAACTCCTTCCTCTGTCACATTCTCTTTGAAATGTCATGTGTACTCTTTCAAATCTAATTTCATTTATCCATATTCTCCTTAAATATTTGGGAACAATATATTTGAATAAAAATAATTCCTAAATATTTTTTATCCTGTAGAATTAAATTTCCATATTTTAAGTCATGCCTGTGGTTTTGAAAAACCATTTATTGCTTGCTTCTCGTGGTTTTGAAAACCATGTCTTGTTTTTCCCAATTTACCATTTCACTGAAAACCGTGTCTTGTTTGTTTCCCATGGTTTTGAAAACCATGTCTTGGTTACCATCTTTGGTAAAATATTTTTAATACTCTTCTTTTACTTCTGTAAAATCTTTGGATAAACAATTATCCAAATCTTCCTTTCACGTGCATCTTCCCATTTAATTCTTTTCCATGGAAATAAACATTAATCTCTTTTCTTTGTAAAATTTAAATTTTACCTTTGTAAAACATTTTCACTGTGAGGAAGGAATTTTTTATGGCATTGGAAACTCCATGATTTGTTTTGAAATGCATTCCTGGAAAACTATCATCATATGCCGCAAGTTTATGAAAAAAAACATATATTAAATGTTTTTCATAGTATTTCGGACTTGGGAGGAGTGGTTTTAACCCACACCACATTTACCCCCGAAATGCATCACGTAAGAACACGTCTCCCCAACCAAAAACCACAGGTTAAATTTTGGTCCGCCTTCAAATAATTAATCTCTGTTTACTTTCAACCCCCAAAATGTATGTGCACCCTCCATCCACCCTTTGAATTTTCCACTTAGTTTGAGATTCATGTCCATGATTTGACATGAGGTCATGACTTAAATATTTGGTTAAATATTGATATAAATACTTTAATATAAAAATATTTATATTAATAATTATAAACCCTTTTTCCATTTTTCTAAGGACTTTGGGCATATGAGGCTCATCACTTGACTGTGTGGATAGGAGGGAGCTTAAGCTTAATAAAAGGAATATTTTTAATTTTCAATGAGAATATGATAATAAGGGTAAAAATGAATGAAGTGATGGAACCAAGGGATTTAGATAAGCATTAAGGCTAGATATAGGTTTGGGATATTTGCCAATTTTGACTCATGGAGGACATGACTATTTTGGATGATTGGTCGAGTGAAGGATTTAGGTGATGGGAGGTTGACGGAGCTGGTGAAAAAGATTTAAAATTTGAGTGGAAAGATAGCATAAGGACAAGATGCTTCGGAAAAATTAATGCAAATTAGCATGTGATAACAAGGTACATGTTGGGTACATGGTTGAGACAAGTAGTTGATGAGTTCGCACATACATGATGTGTATAGTTGATGATGTTGGTACATCTTGATGAGTCATAGTTGATGAGTAGTTGATGCATGATTGGTACATACTTGGTACATGGTTGGAGGCACTTTTTAGTAGTGTTGTTGACACATGGTTTATGGATGATGTAGCATACTTGTCTTGGTATATAATTAGAAGCACATATTGATCTTGGTGATGATTATGAGTTGTTTTGTTATTCTTGGTTGATGCACATATTTGAGAGTTGTCTTGGTGAGTAGATATGATTTGGTTGATAAGATTGATGGTACAAGTCGATTACGTGTTGAGGTACAGGTTAATGCATGGTTCAGGTTATTGGTATAGGTTGTTTTGTGTAGGTTGATTAGTATAGGGATACAACAGTATATCTCACAGTGATAGTGTGACAGTGGTTCCATCTTTCTACTTATAGTTCAAGGCGGTTGGATGGGGCAAGGACAGGTGGTTGTATCCACCTTCCGGTTGTAGTCGAAGAACATAGGAGGTTGTAGCCTCCTTCTGGTTGTAGCCAAAGAATTGGGGAGTTGGATATTCCCTCAAGTTGTAGGCTAAAAAACTAGGGAGTTGGAGCCTCCTTCCAGTTGCAGCTAGAAAACAAAGGAATTTGGTGCTTCCAAGGAATGTAATTCTTAAAGACATATAAGAAAAATCATTCTGTGGTTTTCTCCCACTTTGGGTTTCCACATAAATCACTGGTTTACTATGTATGTGTTTGATTTATCATTTGTTCATTGTTTATTTAATCTGAAACTATTGGATGATAATGCTACATTGATATAACAATTTTATTTAATGGTGAAAAAGGATTAAATTTCTCTATTACTGATTCACCCCCCCTCTCAGTAATCCAACATATATTTGTTCGGTCATTGGTCTATGGATGGAAATAAATACTCCTCTTTAGCTTGGTGTCCATCATTCTCCAAAATCTTGTCCAAAACTCTCGAAGGAATCAGGTTTCTCGATCCAAGATAATGGATGTGGGCAGTCCAAAGTGGACCCATACATGTTGAATGAAAAGATGAACAATTTTCTCAGTAGTGATCTTCTTTTTACATGGCATCAAGACACACATCTTGTTAAACCCATCCACTACCACATACAAGTAGTCATGACCCATTTTTGACAAAGGTAACCCCCCTACAAAATCCATGGAAATACTCTCCCAAGGATGAGAAGGAACATGAAGTTGTGTGTAAAGCCCCAATTTTCTAATAGTGGGCTTACAAGTTGAACACAACACACACCCCTTTACATATTTTGTTACAACATCTGTCATTCGAGGCCAATAGAAAAACCTATGCAAATGTGCCATAGTCTTTCCTACCCCAAAATTCCCAGATACAAGGGAAGTGTGTGCTTCCCTGATTATGTGCACTCTTTCATTAATTGGAATACAAAGATTCCCCATATGGTAGAGTAGTTTATCCTTCAAATGAAAATTCTCCACCTACGAACCACATGTTAGCCTCTCATATACATCCTTGAAATCTTCATCATTAGCATATTGTTCAATATAACTATCATGAGCTAAAGAAGCATTTTTCAAAACAATGGATGCATAAATAAGAGGTCTATAAATCATATCCTCAATTTTGTTGCATGTATCCTTCTTGTATCTGATAACTAGATGGAACTATTGTAAGAATCCCATCCACATGTAGCGTCTTGACTACTGCAACTTGGTTTGTGACTGGAGGTACTGCAATGGTTGGTGATCAGTGCATATGATCATTTCCTTTCCCATCAAGCAGTTTTTCCATTTCTTCATGCTTTGTACCAATGCATACAGTTCTTTGTCATATGTAGGATAGTTACAAACAACCTTAGAAAAAAATTTAGAATGAAAACAAATGGGATTATGTTGTTGCATCGAGACTACTCCCATGGAATAGGAACTGACATCAGTCTCGATTTCAAATGGTGTTTGTATGTCAGGTAGTGCTAGCACTGGTGCAATGCTGATTTTTCTCTTCAAAGTGTCGAAGGAATTCTTTTGTCTTCCTCCCCACTTGAAGGCTTGTTTCACACTGGTTAAGGCATGCAAAGGAGAATAAATGTAGAAGAAGTTTGAAATGAACTTTCTCCAGTACTAAAATACCCCTAATAAAATTCTAACCTCTGTAGTTGATGTTGGCTTAGGCCAATTTATAATGACTTCAACCTTGGAGGGATCTATCTTTAATTGACCACCTCCTACAATATGACCCAAGTAAACTAATTAAGTGTTTCCAAAGTCACACTTTGATAATTTTACATATAGATTTTCATTTTTAAGGACAACCAATACTCTCTTTACATGAATTATATGTTCATTCCAAGTCCTACTGAATACAAGAATTTCATCTAATTATACAATCACAAAGTCATCAATGAAAGGCCTAAACATATCATTCATGACTTGCATGAAGGTTACTAGAGCATTACAAAGCCCAAATGGCATCACAAGCCATTCAAAAAGACCTTGTTTTTTTTTAAGGAAGTCTTCCACATGTTGCCTTTAGAAATTCTGGCCTGGTGCTAATCGCTCCTTAAATCCAACTTGGTGAAGCACACTGCATTCTTCAACTGATCCAACAAGTTATCTATCTAAGGAAATGATTCGGATTATTTTCGGCATGAAATGAGAGCGAAGATGTAATAAAGAAATGTACAGAGATATATTGGATATCCAATAATATAACAGAAATGTATTAGAGATGAAACCATAAACACAGTGATACAATAATACATAATTTTATATTAATGAGAGAAAATGTACAAAGACTGTAAAAAATACATAGTGAAAGACTCGCTAGAATGGTGACAACTTATCTCTGAGAAGAGATGTGTCCACTACTCGCATTCGCAAGAACATGATTTTACAATGAGGCTCCAAAGGCCTTTTTATCATAAATAAAATCCAAAACCATAACCCCAGAAGATGAAAAGCCAATAGTTTTGTGGACCCCGTATTGGGTAGTTTGGTGTATCAACTTCCCGGGGGCGTAACTTTGGCATACGATCTTCGTTTAGGGCGCACGATAGCTTGTTGGATAGGTATCATCAAGAAGATTCATTTTGGGGGATCAATCAGAGCCTTTTCTTATCCTTCTGAATATATATCCCAAAAAACCTTCATTTAGGCCCTCAAAATGGCCACGGAAGTTAAAATCTGCTAAAAANGTTAGTACATCAACTTCCCGAGGTCATAACATTTGCATACGATCTATGTTTTAGGCGTATGATAGCCCATTGGAAAGGTATCATTGAGGATATTCATTTTGGGGGAAATATCGAAGGAACATTTATATTGCTCCCCGTTTTTCCAAAAAACATCGTTTAGGGCCTCAAAACGACTCTAGAAGTGAAAAACTGCTAAAAATAGTAAATTACCAAAATTGCCAGAAAACTATTTTGAGCCAATTGGAAAAGGTGGGTGGCCACCGATATCCACCTAGATAAATAATCCCTCCTTAGGAAGAAATGGTATCCATTGAATTGAGTTCCCAGGGGAGAGGTAAAAGCGTTTGTTGAATGTGCATCTTGATGAGTTGCCTGCCTTGCTGGAGATGTTGTGTTGTGGAAGGCTGTCATGAACCTGTTGCTGATAGGGTTGAATCTATTCAACCAGTTGGGATACATGAGATGTCTGGGTGCTGAAGGAATATTTTCACTTTGTTGCATTCTTTTCGACCTGCTTCTTTTGGATTGAAGGTGCTTGGGCTGAGGCTTTAGTGGTTGCAATATCATTATGTTCACCTTTTGAACAAATTGTGAAGAAGTTGAATTTTGTAGTATGAGATACTACCTTGCGAGATTTTTTAGGTTGGACAATAGTTGGACCTACCTCTGGTATTATGTAGAGACGACCTCCCAGAGTAATAATGACACTACGGGGTCGATACTCATAGATATCATGGCGCTTCCACATATATGGCTAGCCCAAGAGAACATCACAGACATCCAGTGAGGCAACACCACATAATACCTCATCCTTGAAGGTTTGGATGTTGTATGAAAATCGACACTGCTGAGTGACACGATGATCTCGTCCCTAGTGAAGCCACTTGATTTTGTATGGTTGTGGGAGTGGTGTTGTCGACAATCTCAACTGTTTGACAACCTCTGCTAAGATGAGGTTCTTATAGCTTCTGCTATCAACAATAAAATGCAATAGGGTCCCCTTCACCCACATCTGTGAATGAAAAAGGCACTCCCCCTCTTTAGGATATGTGGGTTCTTCTGGTTGAATTGTTGTGGTCGCGACAATAGCAGTGGGGTCTGTGTCAATGATCTGTCATCTATTAATATTTTCTGAATCATATTCTGAATCAAGGTTTGGATCCTTATCTTTGATCTCGACCACCAATGACTGTTTTGAGCGACATTCATCGGTGTTGTTCCAGGGGATTTTGTGGAAATCACACCATTTTCCGGTGTCCTTCTTCATCTTTCCATGACCCTTCTTTTCCTGTGGCTTGGACTAGTTTTCAGGAAGCTGTTTTTTAGAGTCTCCTTTATCATACTTTGGTTGTTGCAGATTTGCAGACCCAAACTCCCATTTGTTCTGGTGCTTAAATTTTTTCTTGATTTTAACAACATATCGATAAGCAAAATTGAGTAATGAGATGTACAAAAATTCCATTTCAGTTTGTATGTATATGTGTAGAGCCCCACGGTATTTCAGAACCAAATTTCATTTAGAGTCTTTGATAGCCAGCTTGGTGTGCAAGGTATGAAAGGTATTGATGAACTCCAAAAATTCTTGGTCGCTTTCTTTCCGTAGTGTGTTCCATCTCATGTATTGGTCCTCATAGTTTCCAACAGGGTAATATTGTTCCTTTACCGCATCCACAAAAAAGTCCCAAGTGGGATCGACCCCATATATTCCAGACTTTGTTGTGTAACATTTCTCCCAGTAAGATTCCCACCAATGTTTGACATGGGGCAGACCCTTAAGGAGTGCGAAGGTGATATTTTCCCTGTCGGAGAAATTATGAACAAAGAAATAACCTTCTAGCAGATTTAACCATTTTTCTAAGGCATCCACATCTATCTGTCACTAAATTATGGGAATATCAAAATGAACTTGTACCTTGAAATGAGAGGTACTTCCAAAGTGGTCGCTCGATGAATATGCGCCTCTTTTTATTGCCAAATGTTGAAGGATGTGGGAAAAATTCTCCATCATTTCATCCCTCTGTCATGTGAGGGCTTGCTCAAGCAATAGATTAATAGAATCGTTTGCTCTAGCGTTTTTATTTTCTTCTGCCATGGAGGGTTTCATGGGCATGTGAGAGAGATTGTCTTCAAGAGATACAAGATCGAGACCCAACATACTATACTCGAACCTCGACGGGGAAATGCACTAAAAAACACTCAAGAGTAACCTGCTCTGATACCACTGATCCGGATTATTTTCGGCACGAAATGAGAGCGGAGATATAATAAAG
>SNQJ01S0063305.1:25998-41143 GCA_010110895.2 Picea sitchensis
TTTTCTATTAATGAGCGAAAATGTACAAAGACTGTAAAAATTATAGAGTGAAAGACTCGCTAGAATAGTGGCAACTTATCTCTGAGAAGAGATGTGTTTTCTACTTGCATTCGCAAGAAGATGCTTTTACAATGAGGCTACAAAGGCCTTTTTATCATAAAGAAAATCCAAAACCCTAACCCCAGAAGATGAAAAGAAAACAATTTTGTGGACCCTGTTTTGGGTAGTTTGGTGTATCAACTTCCTAGGGGCGTAACTTTGGCATACGATCTATGTTTGGGGCACATGATAGCTCGTTGGAAAGGTATCATCGAGCAGATTCATTTTGGGGGCTCAATTAGAGCCTTTTGATATCATTTCGAATCTCTATCCCAAAATACCTTCATTTAGGCCCTCAAAATGGCCCAAAAAATTTAAAACTGCTAAAAGTAGTAAATTACCAAAATTGCCAGAAAATTTCTTTGAGCCAGTTGGAAAAGGTGTGTGGCCACCAATATCCACCTGGATAAGGAAAGGGGTATCAATTCTTCATTTTTTCATCCTTATTTGTTACCAACATGATTGTTGAACCACAAGGAGACGAGATAGGTCGGATGACCCCTTGGTCTAGTAAGTCCCTCACCTGCTTCTTGTCAAACAATTGATTTATATTGATGGACAATTGGTTTGGATAGTTTGTTGTCATTAATGTCAAACCTTGGAGACTGATATTGTAGATTGATTTCAACCCTTAGAGATTGATTTCACCCTTGATTATGTCTGGTAGCACATTCTGGTAGCTCCATAAGTATGGTTAAGGAACCCAAGTTTGTTTGAGGAATAATGTAATGAAGATCAGTGAATTTGCAGGTGAGACTATTGTATATGGATAGTACATGTCGTGCCATTTTCAATGATATGTGGTACATCACACAGTTCCTCACAGTTGAGGAGATATGGCTTAGTAAATTTGGAGAACCCTCATGAGTTATCTAGTAGCCCCTAGAAGGTCAAAGAAGTCAAATTATTCTAGAATCTCCTAGAATAAGTTGACTAGTCAAACTAGTTGCAACTAGGAGTCAATCATGGGTTAAGTGGTTGCAATAATAAAATAATTAAAAATAAATTAGTTTCAACTAGAAGTGGAGAGTTTACTATTTGTGGATAAAGTGGTTGTAAGTGGACAAAGTAGTTAGAAGTGGGTTACCCTAAAAGAAGGAAGTTGGTTAGAATATAACCCCTAGAGGAAGCTACTTGGAGAGTATAAATAAGAGAGCAAGGGTCCCTTATTGCAATCAATATATTGAGAAGATTGAATATCTATTATTTTTTGAAAGGTTTATTGCAGGTACTCATTGATATATTTGAAGTTTTGCAAGTCTGAGGTAGCAAATAAGGATTGATGACAAAAGTTTCAGAGTTGCAGAGTTTCAAAAAAACCCTAGTTTTATGAAGTTGTATGCGGGTTGTATAAGGCCAGTTCACATACATACATGGGCCATAGAAGACCAGGTTTCATACATTCGTGGGATTAAAGAGGAAATGTCTCATACATCTAAAAAGGTCTGTTGGCACAGGGACAGACCCAGGGTTCAATTCTACAACAACGCACCAACAAAACCCTAACTACCGACCCTTTCGGCAATACCTGCGAAGTAGATGAAGTCTCACCCGAGGTAGAGGAAGGGGTGGATGCAGGACTCAGGTGTCTGCAACCTTAGCTAGGACACATATTTTTGATTGTAATACTTAACATAGCACTTAGCACCAACAATTCATCAATATTTAACCACTATCCATTTCGCAGATAAAGCAAAGCATAGCATCATTCAGTCAGATATGATGTATCTAAGCACTTGTCATAGAGAAGTAGGTTATATCTAGCAAATTCAAGCACTAAGAACATTCACATGTGTCAGATATAGCATCCATATACATCATTAGCACAAAGCTCACTAGATCCTCCATATACATCATTAGGATAGGAGATCTGTGCATCTCTCTAGATCCTCCTTCCCTGAGTAGATCTAAGCACCCAACCTTCCACAACCTCTTACAATGACTTTCACTTAGCTCTGCAAGTCTCACACAGTATGCGCAGAGCACTTACGATCCTTCAATCACATAGATCTATCACTTAGAATATTATCCAACATCACATATATTCCCCTCCTTACATTGCCTAGACATCTATTTATACTTTAAAAAATAGGCCTTAACATGGGTAAACCCATGGGCCGACATCCCATACACATTACATAATCCTAAATCCCAAAAAGGACCCAAAAAGGGGCCAAGATCCTGTGATCCCTACTTCGTCTTGCACTCCACCTTTGATAGGTTGTTGAAGTCCCAAAATAGGTCAAAATTGACCAAGGATCTCTGCAAACTTGGTCAAGGGCCAACATGCCCCCAACATGCACCTGTGACTTGTCCCTAGTCACTCTAATCTAGGTAGTTCTGCTTCGAAATCCTGGAGCGTAGCTCAAGCTACTTCGACTTGTTGTTGTGCCTTGGCCTCTTGTGTAGAAAATTCTTGGATGACTGCGTCGTTGACAGGTCCCTCCAGGCATTGTTTGGCTGCAGTGACAACTTGCTCCAGTTCTGCTCCTCGGCCTTCAACCTCTGTGAACAATTGGTAAGCCTTATCTTGTACAGGTTGGAGCCTCTGAGTTACTTCCATAACTCTGCTCTAGATAGTGTGAAACTGCTATTGGGCAGTGCACTACTCTTGGGATCGCTTCATTCTTTCCACAACTGGCAAGGGCTTCAGTTGCGCTTGTATCATTTCATCTTGATACTTCTCCTCTTGGAGATGAGACTCCAGTGCCTTCAATTATGGATTCTCAATGAGTTGTTCATAGGTCTGGGCACTTCGATTAGTAAGTTTCTTACATTCCATAACAAGGGATTTTATTCTCTCAACTGCGCTTCGAGTCATTGCTTCTCTTTGATCCCTTACATCCCGTGGAGTCTCGAGCACTACGCGGAGCTATAAGTTTTCTATGTGTTGTTGTAGATGTTGAATAACTTCTGTGAGATGTTCTACTTGCTGTGTGAATCGATCCTCTACCTTTATTTCTAATATTGTCACAGAGCGAAGTGCTCTACTGACTAGTTCTTTCACTTCAAGTTTCTCTGCAACAACTGTTATTTTCCTTGTTGTAGTTGTGCTTTTTCTTCATCAAAATTTGCTTGGAGAGAAATATTTTCCTGTTATGTTGCTCGATGCTACTCTACAAGTACTCCTTGCACTTGCGTCAAAGTCTGGATGGCTTGTTCTATTTCCTCTTGTGCTCGTCGAAGGTGATCTTCGACTGTCTCAGCTAGTTGGTGGAGTTGGGTTGGCTCATCTCCCAACTCTAGTTTTCTCGATGGCAGAGGCACAGTGGAGACTACGCGACTGGACTAAAGGGCTTATTGTACCCCTCAGAGTTTGAATTCAATCCTATCATACATTTCCTCCTGCTTCATTGCTTGTTTCTCTACTATCTCCAATGAAGCATCGTTCAGGGCTACTATGATGAAGTCAAAATTATAAGAGGTGAGGATAGTCTGCATCCCTGTCATGGAGGCTTTTGATTTCTTCCAGGAAGAAGGTTTCGAGGGGGAAACCTTCCTTTTCTTCAAAGGGTCAACCTCATCTATAGGTGGTGTTACTTTTCCTGGTCTCTATTTAGCTTCTACTTCATCACCACCCCTTTGGTTAGGTGACACTGAAGTAGTCTTCCCTGAGGTGTTGCTTAAGTCTTGGACCTCCTCAGTCTTCTTCTGTCTGCTAGTTCTAGGTGTATTCTATTCTTTAGGAGTTTCCTCTGGGCTATCAATATCAGATATCTCTATGGGTTTGGTGGGGATAAGGAGGTCAGTGGACCATTCCTTGGTGATCTCCTCAAGGTCTTCTTCTGTAATCTTATAATATGACTGAAGCTGCTCTTGGTGTTCATCTTCTTGCGTTGTAATGTATATAAAGTGTCGATCTACACGTAACTTCATTAGTGGTCGGAATCTCTGTAGGATGTTATGAGTCATGTGAGGCTCTGATTCAATGGATCGCTTTAGCTAGAGGTAGTATGTATGAAACACAACGTTCGACTTCCACTGTTTGTTCATATCAGTTGAATACCACAGGGTAGCGAACTTCGCGGAAAGTGGTTCAAACGACTCTATGTTGGGGAAGGTCGCTCCTTCCAACATCTCCCAGGCAACAAATGCAATGAGGAACAGTAGCCAACTGAAATGAAATTCATAACCCTGATCATGTGCTTCTCTGTAATCTAGTTCCAACTGGTTAACTAGGTACTTTTCCCAGTTCATCTGTAGGCCTTTCACGCACTTCCCTACGAGGTCAACGACAAAGCCAGTGACCTGCGTAGGTTGGTTCTTCCTTACTAACTTTCTATCTATCAATTGACATGTGAGGCGCACTATGTCACTATGGATGGAAGCTACCTTGTAGCCTCTTGTTCCCTTCTCAACGTCGCCATAAGTATCCTTGATCTTCTGTGCTAGTCCATGATCTGCAGCTTTTCTGGGATAAAATTCATGTGGGTCGGGTCCTTGCATACTCAGTCCTATGATCCTGTGGATCAGTGTTGGGTCAACTGTAATGTGGTGGTCTAGCCACAAGTAGCCGCCATGGTAACACGACAGTAGTATCTTGACACATGCATTGACTTCCTGGTGTCATCTGAAGTGTGGGATCTTCATGGCATTCAATAGGGTGGACTGCGTGAGGTTCATCGTCCACGACTAAGGGATGATATTAGAGATCTTCCATATTGTTATATTTATGTACTTGTATGGGGTGAGCATACCATATATCTTGTGATCTCAAAGGTTGAAGTCACTGAACTTCAACGTTATGATCTTATCCTTCTCCATCTGAACTGTGTGTTTCCCCTTCATGAGGTACGCAGTGACCATAGTGTACTCAAATTCTCTTGGCATGCTATCATGATTCATCGAGCCAGCCAGAGGTAGGATGTAATCGAGAAATATGGAGGGAATCAACTTCACATTTTCTAGGTCGTATTTATGCTTAGTTCTCTTCTCTACTGATGGTCGGGATGGCCCCGATTCACGAGAAATCGACGGAGAGGCTTGCAGTCCTCTCATCGATGATGCTTGTACACCTGTAAACATTGACATGAATATTTCATTCATGAGGTTGATCATAACTTCTTCGACAACTCTCTCTGCAGTGCTAAACTCATCTGACATACACGCTCGGGGTTGGAAATATTTGGGTTCAAGGAGTAACTTAGACACTGCAATAAGATAGAAGGAAATAGCACAATGATCATTGTATAAAATCAAAAAGTCTATGGGCTTAGATTCATGGTTAGCAAAAGTTTTCTTGGTGCATGGTGCGACAGGATAAATAAATAACTTGGCAACATATTGCTTGCAATGGTCGAGAAGCCTTCATTAACTCTGTTATGTCTGTTATGGCACAGTCCAACGGTCTGGTGGTGAACCATAAATGTCTTTCTACCTATTCAGAGGGTTAGTCAAATGGTTATGTTAGTCCTAATGACTATATTTCTTCACCATGGCAAAGTGCCATGTGACGTTGTTCTGCTATCCCGACGAAGCTCCAATTTTGCAAATTTTCCTGTGAAATTCTCTCTGGAACCTTTTGTAACTTGTCAATCTTAGCTCTCTTCTTACTTAGCTTTCTATATTTCTTTCCAGTGATCTTCGCCTCGGTATGCCTTTTTCCATTGTGATTCTTATCTTCTTTTGGCATAGTTACTTCGCATTGTTAATATTCTTTCCTAAAAGTCGAGGGTGATACTTGTTCTTTATCTAGAACAGGTACTTCAATCTTCTATGGGTCTTCTAGTGTTGTTGCAACTTTGATATTCAGGTTTCTGGTGTTAAATAGCTTTGATATGTTCTCATGTTCTTCAATCAAGTGTGCAATCCTTCTAGTCATGAAATCTTTTAGCTCTTGCTTCTTATGCTCTAAAACTTCTTCTTCTTATTGCCTTCTGGCCTGATCTCTTTCAATCCAAGGTTTTCCTAGTAACATGGTAAATGGGGTGTTGTTCTCAATAAATTTAACAATCTCAAAATATTCCTCTGTCGAATTCCATTTGCATTCATATAAATCCATGTGAGCTTTCCACATAGGTTTATCATCTTTCTGTTGAATAGTCCTATCCTCCTAATGAAGGAATCATAACATGTTTCCCTAAAAGTTCCCAAGTTCTTTCTGTCATGATATTTTCTTGTGTTTCCTCATCTATAACACAGTCAATTCTGAAGTCTCCTATTCTTGCTTCAAGGTATTCGTTTTCTTTGAAGATCTCTAATAAGCTGACATATCGGTGGTCATTCAGGGTTTCTTTCATTTGTAGCAATACTTTCTCGGATTCTTTCTAGGGTTCTGCCATAATCATGGTTTCTGGATCTGCCTTAGGGTTTTCTTGTCTCATGTTCATTTCTTCAAGCTTAGCAATCATTCTAGGGAAATCCAATACTTCATGGTCCATAGCTTTGCAACAAAGACAACTAGGTCTTCTCCCAAGGCATTCCTTACCAAGATGTCTCGGTCTTCTGCAACTGTAACATAGGGTTAATCCTCTCTTTCTTTTAAATGATTCCTAGCTCTTTCTATAATGTGCGCTAGCATCATAGTAGCTAACCTACAAACATTTCTTTCAAGGATCCTGCATCCACTTGTTAGTCCAAACATTCTTTCTATGCATAGGTATAACATATCTCTCACTATTCTTATCAGATCTATACATATCAAACCTTATTTCATCTATTAGTGCCCTAGTTTTCAAGCTAGGAAAGAATCTATCAAACATACCTAGATCCATACTTTAGAAACAAAAAATTCTACTTATCTTACTTCTACAGAGCACAACGCTTTCAAATCTAGAACTTTTCACTATTCTTACCTTTATCAAAGCACAGAGATTGCAGATCTTACCTCTTTTAATCAAGAATTCTCACTTTTACCTTTCTCAGAGCACAAAGCTTTCAGATCTTGCCTCTTTTCTTCAGATTGGACTTCTTTTCTTTCGCACAGATCTTCTCAAACTAAGTAGAGTACTGCGCACTAGAGCGACGGATCTACACACAAAGCTTTCACAGTTTCAGGTCAGATATTTGCACAAATATTCTTCTTCCTTAGTTCCTAGCAATCACAATTTCAGGTCCTGGCAACGTAACCATTTTTTGGCACAGGGGCAGACCCAGGTTTCTTTGCTACAACAATGCACCAACAAAACCCTAACTATAGGCCCTTTCAGCAACACATGTGAAGCAGATGAAGTCTCACCCAAGGTAGAGGCAGGGGTGGATGCAGGACTCAAGTGTCTGCAACCTTAGTTGGGACACAGATCTGTGATTGTAATACTTAGCATAGCACTTAGCACAAACAGTTCATCAATATTTAACCACTATCCACTTCGGAGATAAAACAGAGCATCACATCATTTAGTCAAATCTGATGTATCTAAGCACTTATCGTAGAGAAGTAGGTTATATCTAGTAGATTCAAGCACTAAGCACATTCACATGTGTCAGATCTAACATCCATATACATCATTAGCACAAAGCATAAATAGATCTATCTATCTATATCAAATTGATTAGCAAGTAAAGACATAAACACATCAACACATTGCACAAAGTAGAGCAACACAACATATACATGGTTCAACCCCACCCTAGGGCTACGTCCACCAACTCTTCTTCTTTATTATCTTCTTCAATAGGTTACATGCACAAAGCCTAAAAACACTCTGCAAAGGATAAGAGATCTACGCAGCTCACTAGATCCTCCTTCCCTGAGTAGATCTAAGCACGCATCCTTCAACAACCTCTTACAATGACTTTCACTTAGCTCTGCAAGTCTCACATAGTATGGACAAAGCACTTACAATCCTTCAATCACATAGATCTAGCACTTAGCATATTATCCAACATCACATAGATGCCCCTCCTTACATTTCCTAGACATCTATTTATACTTTACAAAATAGGCCTAAACATGGGTAAACCCATGGGATGACATCCCATACTCATTACATAATCCCAAATCCCAAAAAGGGGTCGAGATCCCATGATCCCTGCTTTGTCTTGCACTCCGCCTTCGACAGGCAATCGAAGTCCCAAAATAGGTCAAACTTGACCAAGGATCTCCCCAAACTTGGTCAAGGTCCAACAAGGTCATGAAAACTTAAGTAGATGTCGGTGCTAGGTCTCTAGAGTCTAAAAGCAAGTTGTCAGGTTAACATTCTACAGGTTTAGATTAGCTACATAATTTTTGGTATGGTTACATGTTTGTTTTGATGCTTGGATTTGCTTATGATATGGTGAATGCTTGAGGCATTCTTGGTGTGATGGTTGTGGTACTTAGACATTGTATATGTTGGATGGTTGGTTGAGTTAGGAACAATCTTATGTATGGTACAATACTGATATGGTTCCCATAGTTTACATCTTTGAGCTACTTGTACTGGGTTGAGGGATATATATGTTATATGAGATGCTTCATTGATGACATGATACATATATGAATATGCTTGATGACATGATACATATATGCATATGGTTGATGATATGATATACAGTGACATGTTACATGCTGATGTGACAGAGGCAATGAAGGTTTGAAGGGCTAGAAGTTTTGGAGTTCCAAAAAACCCTAATTTTTTTAGGTTGTACGTAGGCTGACAGAGGACATGTCATGTACATATGCAGGCTGAAAGAAGACAATTCATGTACATACATGTGTTGCAGCATATACAGGTTGTGTACCTGTAGGAAGAATTTGAATACTATTGGTATAGTTGGAAATCTCGTTTTTTGTCTACAAGTGGAGTCTTGTACTTGAGGGTTGGATTTCTCACATCTCAGTTGGTGCTCAGATATGAAAGTTGGGTCTTGTATTTTCTAGTTGGTACTCTCTTGGAGTTGGTTCTCTTTTCAATTGGTGTTGATAAACCTCAAAGATTGTAGTCTCATGTAACAACATAATACAAAAATATTACACATATATCTGGTGCTCATTGTGTTCATTGTTATGATGGTTCATAGTTATTTATTATTGATGAATCTTGTTGATATATATTTACATGCAAGTAGATATTTGTGAATGAAAGTAATGAATGGTAATTTTTGATGAAGTTTCTAACTAAAGAAAGAAATAATTGTGAAAATATCCACACGCAGATTCACTGCCCCCCCCCCCCTCTCAGTGTGGTCGGTGCACCCAACACTTCTTGATTTATGCCATTTCCACAACTGACATCCTGTACATGCCTACAATTTGAAGAGGGACATCTTGTTGAAGATGTATTTCATGTTGAATCCCTCTTGGAAGGAAATCCACCTGTTTCTGAAAGATTTCATCATAGCTAGATACAACATCAATCATTTCATCTTTGTGAGAAGGATCACATCCTTGGAAAGCATCATATGTCTTATCATTTTTTTCTCTTACAACCATGAGTAGATATTTCGTATTAGTATTTATGAGTATTTTCACTTGTCCTACACTCACAAGGGATGTATTTACTTTCATACCATGGGATCTTACAATGTATTCCACTCCATCCTTTTTGAGGTGGCATTTATTCTCATTTATGAAGAAGATTTCATTTCTATCATAAAGGTATGGGCTACCCAGAACTATGCCATATATATCAAGTGGGACAACATCTAAATCAACCTCATCTATCAAATTTTAAGCAATGGAAAATCTAATTCTACATTGCTTGGTGACATTTAGTTTTGCATTTCTAGATACCCAACCAAGAGGGTAAGGTTTAGGATGAGATTTTGTTTCTAAGACCAACTTTTTAACAATAGTTTCTGAGATTAAATTCACTTGAGAACCTGGATCAAATAGAGTGTTAATATTTGTGTGTTTAGATACAACTCTAATATGAAATAATTCACTTCTTATTTCATGATCATGATATGTACTTGTGGAACTTGAACCAACATGAAATGAACTTTTACCTTGTACTCCAACGACTGTAATCCTCATTTTGTCACTTGAATCGAAACCAAGGTCTTTTTGCATTGTTGCAACCGTTTTCAACTTCCCTTCGTCACCAAATCTCTTTGGCTTCAGATATGGATGTAGCTTCCAGCAGATCTTGTCATCATGCCCATTTTTCTTGCAATGTGTGCAAGAGGTCTTTCCTTCCTCCTTCTTTGTTGTCATTGTCTTCTTGTACTTTCTTTTCCCTTTGAACTTGTTGCTCTGGAACATGGAAAAATTATTTAGGTGGTATTCTTGTACATTATTTCCCCTGATTTCAAGATGAGTTTCTTGCACACACACCTCATCTAAGTTTTTGGGATTAAACAATAATAATGTATGTCGAATGTGACTGTGAAGTGCACCAATATACTTCATTAAATTTTCACGAGAATCTAAAGGAATATTTAATGCAAGTGCTTGTTTTCTAAACTCCTCAATGAAACTCTAAACACTCTGACCTTTATGATATCTTAGGTTTTTCCATTCCATCATGGATTTTTGAACATAACCCTGTGGATAAAATATTTTTTTCAACGCAGATGTAAATTCAAACCATGAAGAAAGGAGTTTACCATTATATTTGCTACCTTTATGAAGTTTTCTCTCCCACCATACAAGGGTTTTTACTTTGAGCTGAAGAGAATCCAATTGGATCTTCTCCTCTTCCTTGATCTATTGTGCACAAAAGTAAACTTCGATGTGTCTGATCCAATTATTAAGATATGTTTCATTAGCTTCTCCATTGAACATGGGAAAATTAAATTTCACATCTAGTTTCAAAAATGGATTTTTAGAAGTACTTGGATGAAAACTAGAATGATGAGAATTTTGAGAATGATGAGAATGAGAGGAAGAGGAAGAAGTGATTGAACTTGAAGATGGTGATGGAGGCTTAGGAGGATCTCTTCCACTTCCATGTTTCACTGAAGCATTATCCTCTTCTTTGTAGTTCTTCTTCTTCTCCTTCTTTGTAACTCTCTTCTCATAATCTGCAAACAATTTTTCCACCATGACTGACATTCAGTAGAAAGCTATTTGGAAAGCCTTCTCATTATATACATGAATTTATTCATCCTCCATTTTCCTTCTTTGATTTTCACGTCCAATCTTTGGGTTGAAAGTATTAAGTTTTCCTTCACCTGCTTTGAGATTGGCCCTAGTAAGCAATCACACTCGCAATTCAAGTCAAAGAAGATTTCTTTGATACCAACATGATCCAAGATCTTTTCATCGATGACATTTACATGAATTTAATTAAGAGAATAAATAAAATCTTATGTGCAACATGATTAAAGAAGACTTAATCATGGATAAATGATGAGAAGAAGAACATGAACACAAGACATGATAACATAGTTCATCCAACAATGGAATACATCTTCGGGCCCACTTTGAAGTGTAAAGGATTTTATATTATGTTCTTGGAAAAAAATGGCATAAATTACATGGCTATACCTCAAGTCTAAAAAATGGCCTTCAGATCCTCTGTCTACATGGAAAATATGACTGCACCAGTGGATTCGTGGTGAGGATTAGTGTAAAAACGATTGTCAAATCATCTCAATCCGACACTATCACCTTCATGACCTCTTGGTATTTCTGCCTCAAAAATCATGCCACTGCAGTCCATACCACTCTTTAATATATGTTTCCTTCATAGAAATCGTTCCTTGTACTTGGCTAGGCCTAGACCCTCAAGTTATGGAAAAAGGATATGTTTAAATGATAACTTGTTGGTGGATTTTCCAACTCTACCGTTTTGTCTGTTGGTAACAATAGTTAAAATTAGGATTTGGTTTGGGGGAGGTCTCGAGGTCAAGCCCACGGGCATCCCCTTTTGGGCTTCCATTGTAACCATATTATAAATGTTGATTAATTGGGTTGGTTGTCATTGATGTCAACCCTTGAAGGAATTCCGGTAGAAAATTACGGTAGCCCAAACAATATGATTAAGGGAATTCAATTTGATTTATGTATAATGGTATGAAGTTTAATATATTTGCAGGTAAGACTATTCTAGATGGATAGTACATGTCATGCCATTTCCATTGATATGTGGAACATCACATAAATCCTCACGGTTAGATATTTATGTCTTGGTGAAGTGGAGAACCCTCATGAGTTATCTAGAAGGTCAAAGAAGTCAAATTAATTCTAAAAGGTTCTAGAAGAAGTTGACTAGTCAAGTGGGTGAAACTAGAAGTTAGTCATGGGTTAACTTGTTGCAATAAGAAAATAATTAAAAATAATTTAGTTGCAACTAGAAGTGGAGAATTTACTATTTGTAGCAAAGTGAGTTAGAAGTGAACAAGTGGTTAGAAGTGGGTCATCTCTAAAAGAAGGAAACTGGGTTAAGTTGGTTAGAAGGTAACCCCTTGAGGAAGCTACATGGAAGTATAAACAAGAGAGAAAGGATATCCCATTAACACCTACTGAATATAATTGAATATCTATTTTGTGAAAGGTTATTTGGGTAGATATTATTGATAGATAAAAGCACAGAAAAAAAAGTGTGGCAGGAAAAGTGCGTCAGAAAAAGTGTGGCAAAAAAATTGTGGCAGGAAAACTGAGGCAGAAAAAGTGCGGCAGAAAAATCGCAGCAAGAAAAGTGCGATAGAAAAAGTGTCGCATAAAAATCGTGGTAGGAAAAGTGCGGAATAAAAATCGTGGCAAAAAAAGTGAGGCAACAAAATCGAGGCAACAGAATTCTACAAGAAGAAAAAAGGTATGGTTTTCATATGTGTAGTGTTGAATTTAGGAATCTAGTTGAGGGTTTTCCTTGTAAATCTATTGGATGCCCTCTTGGAAGTTTAGGGATTGTTGTAGAGTTGATCTGAGGAAGATCTACTGAAGTTTAATATTGGTTCATGTTTGAGGGCTTTTGGTTGAGGTATGTTGTTGAAGTTATTAGTACAAATAGAGGTTGTATAACAATGAGGTTCTAGCACATGGTTTAATGTACAAACTTGTGGTATAGTTTTTTAGGCATATGTGATCAGATCAGATTGGTTGATGAGTATACAGTGACAAGTTTCTCAGTGACAGATTTGATAGAATAGGTTGTGGCAGTGACATATTGAGTTTCTACATTTGACACTTACATTTCAGGGTGGTTGGATGAGGCAAGGATAGGTGGTTGTATCCACCTTCTGGTTGTAGCCGGAGAACTTAGGGGGTTGTAACCTCCTTCTGGTTGTAGCCATAGAATTGGGGAGTTGGAGCTTCCCTCAGGTTTTAGCCTAAAAATAGGGGGTCGGAGCCTCCTTCCAGTTGTAGCTAGAAAACAAAGGAAGTTGGTTCTTCCAATGAATGTAATTCTTAAAGACAAATAAGAAAAAACATATATGTTTTCCCCCCACATTGGGTTTCCACGTAAAAAATATCGATGTACTATGTTTATGTATGATTGTTCATTTGTTCATGGTTTATTAATATGCACTCATTGGATGATAATGGTATATTGATCATAAATATAAATAACACTTGCATATTGTGGTTAAAAGGATTAAAAATCTCTATTACTGATTCACCTCCATCTCAGTAATCCAACAATTGGATTGAGAGTAGGTTCCTTCAATAATAAGTTTAACCAATGAAAGGTAGATCATGGAGAGAAACAATATGTATAAAAATAGAATACCATAGTTTGATGGACAAAAGTACGCATTATGGAGAAGAAGTATCAAAACATATGTACATACACAAGGATTTAAATTTTGGCAATTAATTGTAGATGGATACAAAGAACCAACAGTTCCACCAACAAATGAAAATAGAAAGAAACTCAGTCTAAATAATTCAAAAGCCACAAATGCACTTCTAAATGGTCTTTTTTATTCGGTATATACCATGCATTAACCTGTACCTCAACCTGTAATCAACCTGTACCATAAACAAGTACATCAACCATGCACCAACTTGTACCAAAAAACCTGTAATCAATATGTACCATAAACAAGTGCATCCAACCATGTAACAAGTATGTACCAATCATGTTTCAACTACTCATCAACTATGACTCATCAAATTGTACCAACATCATCAACTATACACCTCATGTATTATCCAACTCATCAACTACTTGTCTCAACCATGTACCCAACATGTACCTTAACAAAAATCCCTCATCAATTTAATCATCTAAATATGATTTGTCACTCTATAATAGACCTAGTGTATATGATCACATACCTACAAACCTTCCTTAACTTTCACAACAAGAGACTAGCATTTTCATCAACCTTTTCTTTAGTCTCACATGACTAGTTTGGGATTAGTCAACAACCCTAACTTGAAATAATCATAACTATGTACTTGTAATGAATAAAGATCTGAAAATAGTACACAACATTCTTCAATTTGTTTTATGAAATTTCTCCAGGTGTCACTACTTGGAACCTCTCAGAAAAGGAGTTATAGCAAAAATGGCATACCTTGTTGAATTCTAGTTTATTCTAGATTGTGACCTTGTAGAGTGTGCCCCACACATAATATTTGTTGAATGGATATGAAAATGTTACAAATAATACTGCAGATATACTCTAACCAACACATTTGGTCTTACTGAATTTGGATCTGTTATGAAGAAGTTATGACGTTTTTACCCAAAACACATGTTCTAGACTAGTTTCAAGACTAACCACAAACCCTATTTTCCACAGAGTGTAACTCCAAAAATACAATGACCCACAAGCTGAAATTTTTACCACAGATACTTGGATATGTTTCCTGAATGGCCTATCAATTTCATGGTTTGAGTCATTCTAGAAAAAAAACGTTATTGCAAAAATGGTGAGATGACCTGTAAATAACATACCTTAGAAAGCACCATCAAAAGAATTTATCCTCCCTTGAATCCCGGCCTTCTATTCTTCACCTTCCCTCTGAAATTTGGCTTAGACATACTTTGGTCACCTCAATCACCTATATATATTCAATATTATCAAGTGTGATATAAAATGAGAGAGCCTTTCCTCTTATTTATACTCTCCAAATATCTTCCTTAGAAGCATCTTCTAGGTCACTTAACCCATTACTAGGTCACTTAACCTATTTATAGGTCACTTAACCTATTTTCCTCATTTTTAGGGTTAACCACTTTCCATAATTAGAAAGTTCTCCATTACTTTATCATTTAAATATTCCTCCTTG
>SNQJ01S0063306.1:0-11893 GCA_010110895.2 Picea sitchensis
TCTCTGTGTTTCACTAGGCCTTCTTGGATAACCCTTTTGTGTATGACTTTCAAAATTGTTTATGTTCATGTTGTTAGCTCTGCAATTTACAACTTTATGTCCAAAATTATGACATGCATAACATAAACCAAAAAATATAGTTTGATACCTAGGAGTTGAAGATATTATGAAACGAGGTGCTCTTATGAATCCTTCTTCTTCCTGAGACCTAATTGTTTATGTCGCTTGTTGATTCTGAAATCTGAATCTTCTCAGTGGAGGAGTGTCCCTATAATTTTCTCTGTATACCTTCCTATCCCCTTTGATTGTTTCTGCATATCTTTTTGGATATGTTTATTGTTCTGTTGTTTTGGAGCTTGATCCATTTTCTTTCTGATTGTATCCAAGTCCGGACTTGTCATGATTAGGCCTTTGACTATTGATAATGTCATTCAAAAATTTTGAGTTCTTCTGCATATTTTTCTTTTGAATATCCTTTCTTAGTGTGACAATATATGCTTCCAAATTTTCAATGATCTTGTCTCCTCCTTCTAGATGTTTTTTGAGTGCTTCTTCAATTCTTTTATCTTCTTCAATTTGAACCTTCAAATTTGTGATCATTTGTTCTAATTCATGAGTGTCTTCTTTCTTATCTAGTTTCGCTTGTAGCTTATTGTTTTTCCTCTTTTCTCTTCTGATAACTTCTATGGCACTCAACAATTCCTCTCGGTAGTCAACTTCTGCCTCTTCAATTTCTTCTTCGACTTCTTCATATTCTTCTTTGGCTTCTTCATATTCTTCTTCGGGGTATTCTTTATCAGAGTCTTCTACTGCCATGAATAGAACTCTTTTTGTCTCACTGTCACTGACTTCATCTTCATCTGATGATGAGATGTCTTCTTTGGTGCATAAGCTTTTCTTGAAAACTTTCTTTGTGGTTTTTTTTCCTTTATATGTTTGTTTGTTTTTTTAGTAACCTTCATCATTTCTCTTTTTCTTATGAGGACATTTGCTAGAAAAATGACCAATACCATCACAATTAAAACAAATTAAAGGAATCTTACCTCTATACTTGTTGTCGGTTCCCTTCTTCAGTCTTTTGACAAAGTTGACCACTTCTTCATCATCTTCTGAGATGTCACTATTGCTACTATGTTATTTTTCTTGTTGCTTTCCCTTTTGCTTTGATCTTTTGGATGCTTTGAAGGCTGCTTCTTTTACATCTAGATTTTCCCTTTCAATTCTCATTTCATATGTTGTGAATATTCCATCTAGTTCGTCCATTCATATTGAGTTTAGATTTGCTCTTTCTTCTAGTGCTGATATTTTAGGGTCAAAACTCATAGGAAGAGATATTAGTACCTTTTGAACAATTACAGATTCTTAAATTTATTCTCCCAATCCCATGATTGTATTTACTGTTTCATCGACTCGTAAGAAGTAAGCTACAATATTCTCATCTTCCTTCATCTTTAGTTGTTCAAACTGACCTCTGTAATTTTGAAGCTTTGTTTCTTTAACTTTTGAATCTCCTTCATAAATATTTCGAATTTTGTCCCAAATCTATTTAGCGGATTTACAATGTGCAACTTTGGTGAATATTGTTTCACCAAGACCATTTAGAAGTGTATTTGTGGCTTTGGAATTATTCTGACCGAGTTTCATTGCTTTGTTATTTGTTGGCAGAACTGTTGGTACTGTGTATCCATCTACAATTGATTGCAAAATTTCAAATCTTTGTGCCTGTATATATGTCTTCATCCTTATGCTCCAAAATGCATACTTATGCCCATCAAACTGTGGTATTCCATTTTAATACAATTTGTTGTTCTCCATGATCTACCTTTCAGTGGTTAAACTGATTTCTGAAGGAACCTGCTCTGATACCAATTGTTGGATTATTGAGAGGGGGGGTGAATCAGTAATAGAGAAATTTAATCCTTTTTAACCATATAATCCAAGTGTTATATCAATGTTGCATTATCATCCAATAACTATAGAGTAAATAAGCAATGAACAAATGAACAATCATACACATACACAGTACACCAGTGTTTTACGTGGAAACCCAAAGTGGGAGAAAACCACAGAATGTTTTTTCTTATATGTATTGAATAATTACATTCATTGGAAGCACCAACTTCCTTTGTTTTCTAGTTGCAACTGGAAGGAGGCTCCAACCCCCTAGTTTCTCAGGATACAACCTTAGGGAAGCTCCAACTCCCCAATTCTCTGTCTACAACCAGAAGGAGGCTACAACCCCCTATGTGCTCTATCTACAACCGGAAGGTGGCTACAACCACCTGTCCTTGCCCCACCCAACCGCCCTGACGTATAAGTATAATGATGGAAACACTATCACACTATCACTTTGAGATATATTGTTGTAAACCTTAGAAAGCATCATCAAAAGAATTTATCCTCCCTTGAATTTTGACCTTCTTTACTTCACCTTCTCTTTGAAATTTGGCTTAGATATCATTTGGTTACCTCAGTCACCTATAGATATTAAATATGCTCAAGTGTGATTTAAAACGAGAGAGTATTGCCTCTTATTTATACTATCATGTAGCTTCCTCAAGGGGTTACCTTTTAACCATATTAACCCACTTTCCTTATTTCAGGGTTAACCAACTTCTAACCACTTGTCCAATTAGTAATTTATCCATTAACTTTATTATTTAAATAATTTATTTTGTATCCACTTTGACTTATAGTACACTCATCACTTCACTTTACCTCAAGGGGTTACCTTCTAACCATCTTGTTAAAGAACCAGAAACATCAATATAGCATAGAAAAACCTCGAGGAAAGTACTCAGCCTTGAAAAAGAGATAAGTTCATATAATAAACCTCTTGAAACCTCTTTTACCCCACTTAAATGTTCAGTGCAAGATGATTCAAAATGAAAATGTCTCCTTGGTATATATAGGAGACTAGGAGGTATAATTACAAATAATGGCTAAAAAGCAGACATAATTAAAATAACATTACTAATCTAAATTACAACTAATGGCCCTAAAAGCAAGACATAAATAAAAAGCATTACTAATCTAATATGCCCCAATTAAGGAGGTAATGAGCCAACGTGGGGCTTAACATGCCCTCCCCTTGAGACAAGTGTTGTCCTGATGCTTGAGTAACTTTCTGGATGCTTCAGTATAAAGACTCATCTTCCCAAGTGGAATCTTGACCCGGTGGTTTCCTCCATTTAATGAGATACTCACGAAAGAATGGATCTATTGTAGGCTGGCCAATTCTTGTGTCAGAGTGATGGCTTGGGGCTCAATATGATTTTTCCTTCCTAGATCAAGTTAAACTGACCTGGTTGACTGGGATTTTTTTGTCACCTATAACCTTCTTTAAGCATGAAACATGGAAAAGCTAGGTGTACTTCGTGAAGATCTGACGTAGTTGTGTCACCATAGTATTAATCTTTTGCAACACCTTACTCTGGGCCATAGTACTTTGTTGAGTAATTTATTATCCTTCTTGGCTTGCTTGAGGACATCGGTTTGTATGGTTGTAGTCTTAAAAAGTATCGATCCCTACTTCAAACTTCTTTCCACTATGATGTTGATCACGCTTGTTGTTTCATGCGATTCTGTATAATTCGAGTTGTCCTTTAATATTTGGAGAATTTGTTGTTGATTCTCGATGAGATCTTCCTTGCTTGAACCTTAGATTTTTCTTTAGAGAAGAAGTGATGGAAGGAGGGGTGGTATCCATAAATTATACATAAATGGTGTCATTTTTGTGCGATTAATGAAAGGAAGTGTTATACCACCATTCTACCAAGAGGTGGCTCCATTTGAACCATTGTGTTTTTGTTTGCTCGAGGAGACAAAGCAGCGAAGGTAGCCTTCGAGACATTTTTTCAACATCTGGGTTTGTCCATCCAGTTAGGGATGATAGGATGAGCTATGACGATTGAGTACCCAAACACGAGAAAATAATTACGTCCAAAAATGTCCAGTGAATATGGGATCTCTATATTTACAATAATGCTTTGAAACGCCATGTAGCTTTTTGAGCTGTCAGCTGTGAATGCGATTGGCAATGCTTGCTTTGAAGGGATGAGAGAGTGCACAAAAAGAGTGTGCATACTGGTCAGTATAT
Source organism: Picea sitchensis (assembly GCA_010110895.2). Lineage (NCBI taxonomy): Eukaryota > Viridiplantae > Streptophyta > Pinopsida > Pinales > Pinaceae > Picea > Picea sitchensis. The sequence goes on from SNQJ01S0063306.1 coordinate 4,100, forward strand.
CAACAACCGCCATGATGACACTCTTTCCTTGACTTTGGTAACCTGTGATGAAATCCATGGAAACCCTCCTCCCAATGAATTGGGATGGATAATGGTTGTAAGACACGGGGTCTTAATTGTTCCACCTTATTTTGTTTGGCAAACCACACGATACGACACAAACCTTTGAACATTAGTTTTAAAGCCATCCCAAAAATCCTTCTTGACTCTATGGTAGGTTTTCAAAATACCCGGAGTGCCCCCTTATTGGAGAGGTGTGCAATTCAATAAGCTGCTTTTGTTTGAGTTGGCGTCCTTACATAAATATAAGCGATCTTTGTACCATAGTGAATCATTTTTCCATGTAAATGTATCGATGCGGAATCCTGCTATAACCTTTGAATGAGACTCCACTTTTTCATCATTTTTCCGTCCATCCCTTCCTTCTACTATCCAATCGGGTTGGATGATCCGAGGATAACACAAAGAAGGCCTCAACATCTTCATCCTTTCTTGAGAGTGCATACGCCACAACATTTAGCTGCTTTATAAATGATTTCAAAATCATAGCCCAATATCTTTGTTACCCATTTTTGTTGTTCTTAGAAGATAGTCTTTTGTTCGAAGTATTTAAGACTATCGCGCCAGTCTGTTTTCACCTTGAAGTGCTACCTTATAGGTAAGGATGCCATTTTTCAATGCATGTGATGTGCCATCATTTCCTTCTCATAAATGTCGGGTTTGTGTAAGTCCCTTCCCTTGGTGAATTGGAGCTTTTCAAAGCGGGGCCTTCCTTCTTGCATTAGGACAACACGATTTCCATTTCCCGAGGCATCATTCCCGCGATAAGGTTTTTGTGAAGTGCAGGTGAAATTCAAGGCAGGGAGCTTTGCACATCTCCTCTTTAAGTATTTCAAAAGATTTAGTTTCCTCACTGGAGTCCATGGTCATCCTTCTTAGTTAGTCTTGGATTAAAGGTCTTTGCGCTATTCTTCCATAGTTCCTAACAAACTTCCGATAGTAACCTGTCAAACCCAAAAATCCTCTGGGTCACTTGTGTTTTGGGAATGCGACCGGTCATCCATGGCCTTAATCTTGTTAGAGATACACCTTGAAACACCTTCATGAGATACAATATGACCCAAATACTCTACCTCCTTTACTCCAAAGAAACATTTGGATGGTTTGGCATATAGTTGTTGCTCCTTTAGTAGTTGTAGCACCTTGTCAACATGTTGCGGATGATCCTCCCAAGACTTGCTATGAATTAGTATAATCATCAAAAATACTAACACAAATTTTTGAATGAAGGGCTTGAAAATGGAATTCATCAACCCTTGGAATGTGGAAGGTGCATTTGTAAGGCCAAAGGCATGACCAAAAATTCATAATGGCCTTCATGAGTTGAATGTTGTTTTGGGATATCTTCTTCCTTCGATACGATCACGATGATGCCCTGAGCGGAGATCCAATTTTTTGAAATGATTGCTCCATGTAGTTCATCTAACAATTCATCAATCAGGGAGCGGAAAATTATTATTAATAGTATTGATACTTGTTGAGCTCTCTATAATGTCTGGACACATCATGTGAGTTATCTTTCTTGAATACACCATTACCAGCAGTGCGAGTAAGAAATTTGGCTAGGTCCTAATAATGTCAACCTCTAACATTTCTTCAACCCATAGCGGCTCAATTTCACTCTTACGGGCATAAGGAATTGTCGTAGCAGTCACGATGTTAGGAGAACACTCCGGGAATTAACCCGAATTTCATGATCATGATTTGAGTGGGAGGAAGACCTTTGGGAATATCTTCGAAATACTTTGGAATGCTTATCAATGATCCTTTGGAATCTTGAGGAATAGATGGCTTAGATGTTTGAAACATCTAGTGAGCATAGTTGTGCAATAATGCCTTGATGCCCTTTTCAATAATTTTGTCATCGCAGATTTAAAGGCTTATCACCTTACGAGGGCTTCCCTGTGATACCTCTTAACTCAATTTCTTTCCTTCGATGAAAATTTCATGAAAAGTTTGAAAATTAAAAGCCCTTGTTCTAATGATTGTAACCATTAGTTCCTAGTACAACATCACACTTTCCTATGGGTATAGCAATCATTAGACTATTGATTACATATTCTCCCATAGTAAAGATTGATCTTATTGCATTTTCTTTGAAGCAATTGAAATGGTTCCTCCATACTGCCAATCCATTACTTCAAACTTTGTCTTTGGATATACAAAACAATTGGGATCTTTGGCTAATTTATAGTAGAGTAGAGTATGAGTACTTCAGAATCAATTGGGACTAATACCTTTTTCTTTTTGATGTATCCTTCAATCTTGAGGGTTTTAGAATTGCTAATTAGGAGCCAATGCATTACACAATATCGTGGGAGTCATCTCTTCGGAATCAAATTGCTTCTCGTTTTCATCTTGAGATGGTTCTTGTTCTTGTTCTTCTTCCTCCTTCCGATCTATGTAGAATAATTTCTTCTCACCACACTTATGTCCCTTCTTTGTACTTCTTTGTCATAGTTAAAGAACAAACCTTTTGCTTTTCTTTCCTCCAATTGTTGAGGTGTGTGCTTGTAGATTGAGGTGTTTTAGGAGAATGAACAGTGTTCTCTCTATAGATGTTGGGATAGTTCCTTCTAGTAGCCATATCCATATTTTACTTTCAACATTTCTTGCCACCTTAAATGCATTCCTCAATGATTTGGGTTCCCAAAGCCAGAACCTCATGTTGAATGTTGTCAGCTAAGAGGATTCCTATGAATACATCAATCAAGTGCTCATCGGTAATATAGGGGTTGCCTTTATATTCAATCTTTTGAAGAAGTTCTCGATGTGATCGATGGCGAACCCTTTTGCTTGATTTATCAATTGGCTAAAAGAAGGTGTGCTCCTTGTATCCTCATAGTGTGCTATCATTTCTTCCATTAGAATTGTCCAAGTGACCGGCGATTTGTGAACAAAGCCATGAACCTAACCATTGATTAGGTTCTAAATATAAAAGAAGCAATTAAGTACCTTTTGTGTATGTGGCACATTATGGAGATCAAAAGATTGCTCCATCTGAAGTATCCATGTGAGTTGGTCCTTTCCATCTTCTTCCTCATATCAATCTTTGGAGCGTGGTTGGTCTTCAAACCAAAGTTAGGTTTCTCCATTCTTGATTCACCTTCCTTGTGTCTTGTCATGAATTTCATGGGATGCATTTTCACTTTTGGGTGTCTTCTACTACATTACTGAAATTTCTCAATACTTCCATGATCTCCCTTTCAATTCATCCATCTTAGATTCCATTGAATCCATCTTAGTATCCAAGCGGGCTTTCATTGAATCCATCTTAGTATCCAAGCCGAGCTTCCATTGAATCCATCTTCTTTTTGTAGTTCATTTATGTCCCTAAGCATTTCTTCACCTTCATCAAGAGTCAATTAGGATTTTACAGGCTTATTTGGTGTAGAAGATCCTTTTTGTGGTGGCATGTTGGCCCAAATATCACTTTGAATCTTGATTTTGGTAGGTTCTGCTAGATAATATTTATTCTTTCCTATCTCACTTCGTAGCTACGTTATGGAATTTATTTTATGTAGTTCTCGATATTTCTTCTCTACAATGCCCGCAGTCACGATCAAAATTGGATGTGCCAGAATTAACAATTTATGGTAACTTCCTCACAACTTCGATTTTGGCCTTTCGGAGGTCTCACTTGTATAGCATGATACGCACAAAATAATTGATATCAAATTTTGGAACTTCGCATCCAAAATACTAAAGGCTGTCCAAGATCGATGCAACCAGTCACTCAATTTGGATACTCCGACAAGAGATTGTCTTGTTTTACACGGAACCTTCTTGAGACTAGCGAATAGGACTAGTAGGATACCCTATCTTACACAAGTGTATCTACAAATTTAGATTCCCCAAAATATGAAATTTTTTGAGATGCCTTACTAATTTTTGTAAATTTCCTCCATGTTACAGGATAAAATATTACCGGAAAAATTATGCCGAAAATTCCACAATGACTCATTCGAGGGATGATTAGAGAACCCTATCATGCGGTTTGTATCTCCGAAAGTATAAAGGCCTCAAGAGTTGAATTTTTGAACCCAACGTACCTTGATCCGTCTACTAAATACCTCCAAGGGGTTCCTTAAGAAACGTTGTAGAAAAAAGTTATAGTGAAAATTCCTGATGTCTTAGATGTAGCAATGAAACCCCAAGACCTTGAGCTCTGATGCATGTTAGGGGCAAACATCAATATAGCGTAGAAAAACCTCGGGAAAAGTAATCAACACCTTGAAAAGAGATAAGTTCGCTATAATAGAAAGCCTCTTAGAGAGCTATCCTTTACCCCACTTAAATGTTTCGATGCAAGATGATTCAAAATGAAAATGTCTCCTTGGTATATATAGGAGACTAGGAGGTATAATTACAAATAATGGCCTAAATCTGGCATAATTAAAATAACATTACTAATCTAGAGTTACAACTAATGGCCTAAAGCCGACATAAATGAAATAGCATTACTAATCTAATATGCCCCAATTAAGGGGTAATGGTAACAGTGGAGCAACACTATCACACTATCACTTTGAGATATATTGTTGTAAACCTTGGAAAGCATAAGTAAAAGATTTATCCTCCCTTGAATTTTTACCTTCTTTGCTTCACCTTCTCTTTGAAATTTGGCTTAGATATCATTTGGTTTACCTAAAGGTCAACTATATATTAAATAATATACAAATAACTGAGTTTAAAACAAGAGGCATTGCCTCTTATTTATACTATCGTGTAGCTTCCTCGAGGGTTACCTTTTAACCATCTTAACCCACTTTCCTTATTTAGGGGTTAACCAACTTCTAACCACTTGTCCAATTAGTAATTTATCATTAACTTTATTATTTAAATAATTTTATTTTGTATCACTTTGACTTATAGTACACTCATCACTTCACTTTTACCTCAAGGGGTTGCACCTTCTAACCATGTAAACCACTTTCCTTATTTTAGGAGTAACCCACTTCTAACCACTTGTATTTTAGGGCTAACCCACTTCTAACCACTTGTCAACTTAGTAATTTATCCATTAACTTTATTATTTAAATAATTTCTTTGGTATTCACTTTGAATTATAGTACACTCATCACTTCACTTTATTATTTACCTTCTAAAAATCTCGTAAACCACTTTGACTACTTTGACCTTTTGGGGCTTCTAGATGACTCATGAGGGTTCTCCAACTTCACATGGCCATAACTCTCTAACCGTGAGGAGTTATGTGACGTTCCACATACCATTGGAAATGACATGACATGTAATATCCATATAGAATATTATTACCTAGAAATATATCAAAACTCATACCATTATCCATCAAACAAACTTGGGTCCATTACCCAAACCTAGGTTCTCCAACTTCCTTAAAGGGTTGACATCAATGACAAGCAACCTTAATCAACAGCATCCACTTCAGCAGTAGAGATTTGGTCATAGATACACATGATCGATAGCTATGACTGAGAGCTATGTCCTTGGTTCTTATCATCTTAAGCACTTATTATTCATGTGTTTACTCCATGTAACCCAATTTTGTGACCACAGGATAAAAATGGTGCTTAAAATCCAAGTTCCTTACACATTGGCTCTTCATCGCACATGTGATCATAACCTGTGATCGGGGGTTGGAACCAAATCCTCTGAACTTTGAACTTTCGGCTATTCTCACTTTAAAATCTTCCAACTCTCCCAGAGTTTGACCTACCAAAGTGTTCATAAAGTAATGTTGACTGCTTGTTGTAGATTGACATCTCCCCTTACGCTATCCTTCCACTGGCTTAATCCAATGGCTATGACTTAATCAAGTGTTGAGAGGGATGGTATTTATTTATTTCGGGACTTTGGTACTTTGGGACTCTAGGATATTACAACTCTAAAGTCGTTCAACTCCCCCAGAGTTATACCTCTGAAGTGTTTACGCCATCCTTCCACTGCTTGATATAATGGCTTGTGTTACTCCTGAATTCTTCCCTAGATCTAATGGTTGGTGGGATTTCGGGGATTCAACGCTCCGTGACATCGGGAATTTGTGGTTTACCTTGTCCTTCCACTATACTCGATCAGATGGTCGAGAATTCACCCAAAGGTCTTCCTTGATCCAACGGTTGGTGGGATTTTAGGGCTTTAGAGACTTTGTAGCTTCGTACCTCTCCCTTATCTTTAATAGTCGTCGAAGTGGCGAAGTTCCAGAGTCTTGAACCTTTATAAAGTTATGCTATAATTTTATCGACGACCTACATTAATTTGTGGTTTCGACCCTCATGGATTCCACCCATTTCAATCTCATTTATCCTTGGAATGGTCAACGTCGAATGGACACATAACTCATCAACCCAATCAAATGGATGAGGTTTTAATGGTTCTATCTGATGGATCTGGTTATACCCAAAATTTATCAACTAGATCTGACGGCTCTCATTTATATGCCTTCTCTCGAAGATTTATTGACCTGGGATCAATCTCCTTCATAGTTTCGATTCCTATGAGACTCCTTTGTCTTTACACTTGGATTCCAACTTAACCATGATCATTGATATGTGCCTTTGGTCAACGATCAACAGTTTTCATATCTCTCTACTATAACAGAGTTTCCTCATAATTCTGAAGGTGTTTCTACAGTTGATCTATTAGGAATTTGATCTCAATAGCACTTCCTTAAGGTGATCCTTTTCCTGAGCTTTCGTTTGACCTTTCCAAAGTTCTTAATGTTGTGCACTCTAATTTCATGCAACCTAATATTCTATCTCTCTTGAGCTTTAGGATCTCAAAAGACATATTATTTCTTAAAGACAATACCATATTGATCTTCTTGACATTTATGCCAACACCGTAATACCATGTCCAACATTGATCATATTGGCCTTCTTTGACATCAATGCCAACACCATACCACCATGTCCAACATGGGCAATGTCTACTCGGAGATAACATATCTTTGTAAAACTAATTTTCTATTCATAAACATCAGCATTGAAACATATACGATTAATTTCCCCATGTATATAGTTAGATTGAAATTATTCATATTGTAGCACAAGGCCAATCTAAGCATCTTGAAAAATTGAAGTGATGCCAAATCATCAGTCAGGAATAGTCTGAATTTAGATATATTTCCACTTTTTTGTCCAATGGAATGTGATGATTAACCTGTATTCGAGGGAGGAGTTTCTTTGGTTTGAACCATCATGTTGAAATGATGTCACGAGGTATGTGTAATCCACTTAGCAACAAGAGATTATTTTATGAGCATTCTCTTCTAGCTAAATATAGGAAAATAGTGGTCAAGGAGGATGGTAATAAGTTCATGTTGGACTTGAAAGATCTTCCAATGATGCATCTAACATTTAGAAACATGTATACAATTAGACTAATATTGTGTTCCCATCACCCATGATTTACGTAGAGGATGAGGAACTAGGATGAATTGGCATACAGGTCAAAAGTATGTTGTTCCACATAATAGGAATTTGGAGGAAATCCATTCATGATGGCTACATAGATTTTTCCCTTTCCTTCTTGTCATGTGAAAGTGCCAAATGTTTTGAAAATATCACCAAATTCATTGGATATAATCCTAGTTTGGTTTATTCCCTATGGATTGAATCATCATGGAAAAGGCCATATCTCTAGCAAGAGCATCAAATAGAGTGTATTTCCATTTGTTACCTTCAAAAAGTCAATTTTTGAGATCTGCAAGAGAAAGAGGGGATTAAATAGAACAAACTAACAAATCCTAGTTCA
>SNQJ01S0063306.1:16318-38198 GCA_010110895.2 Picea sitchensis
CCCTACCACCCTGACATATAAAGTTTTCTATATATAAATTTATCACAGTGATACAATATTTATCATTGGCTTACCAGGCTTATCATTGTTCTGCTATGTTTCTTTGCTCTCTTGTGTCAGTGTCTCTCTGTCTGCATATTCTTACTTTTTTTTTATCTTCTTTTTTTCTCTACAAGAGCACCTCAGCCTTCCTTTACTACCTCACTGTCTTGTTGCACACCTCCCTTGCACTTTCTATGCCTCTGTCGTTTATGCTCTGTGTTCCATGTCCATTCAATGCACCATTCCTCTTCTCCATGTTTCTGCTGCTGCACACTCCTCCTTCTACACTCCTTGATCACTCTGAACAATAGCAACCCCCATCTCTTCTTTGTTCTGCATACTTATAGTCTCTGTGCACCTTGTACATGTTATCTCGCCATGCTTCTATATGCTCTCTCCATGTCGAGTGCTCTGCCTGATCATCATGGCAACTCTTCAGCTTCTCTGGAAGTTAAACCTATGCGTCCATCAACACTAGGTATTATGCTGAGATTCCTTAGCCTGTCTCGCAGTTGAGACTCTTCATCTTCTCTATCAAAGTCGATTTGATCCTCTCTGTTGCAGTTATAGGCTTCAACCCTCTTCCATCTATCAATCACTTCTAAGAATAGTCTTCCTTCCACCAGAAGATGCCTCGAGCCTCTTCATCTCCTCTGGCGATCACACTGAGGCCTGTTTCATCCCTCTGGCAGAAGTCATCAGTTGTTTCTAGCCGTTACACTCTGAAGTGCAACAGTAGCCCTCTGATCATACTTAAATTCACCTGCACCGTTGGATTGGATCTATAGGATCTTGCGTTTATTTCGGCATTTCAAAATTTTGACATTCTTTTGGTGAAGGGTCTTGATTCTCCATGTCCCAAACTCCGAAATGGAGCTTGTCTCTTCGAGCTCTTCTCTAGAAATCTTCGACGATGTGACCTCCGGCGGTGACCAAGGCTTACACCAAAAAGGTGTTTTCACATTTCGCATTTCGACATTTTTCATTTCGGAATTTCGGGACTCCTTTGATGAAGAGTCTCAACTCTTGACTCTTCCAACTATTGATATCCAAACCTCCGAAAAGGAGTCGGATCAATGGTCCACACTCTTGATGATTCGATGGTCCAGATCTCTTCGTGATTTCACATATCGCGATTTCTGCGTTCTTGATGTGAGAGTTCTTGACAACTCCAAGTCCCGGTATCTGAAACTCCGAAATGAAGTCGAATCAACGGCATTTCATCATTTCGGGACTCCTGTATTGAAGAGTCTCGACGCTTAACTCCTCCAACTCCCGGTATCTGAAGTTCCGAAATGGAGTCGGATCAAAGATCCGGTATTTCGTTGTTTCGCATTTCAGCGATTCGGCATTTCAACACTTTTGTGGTGAAGTGTTTAGACACTTCAACTCCCGGTATCCGAGACTCTGAAATGGAGTTATTTCCCGGTCTGCGAAGCTCTTTGTTGGTGTGCCTATTTCGGGATTTCATCGTTTCGCATTTCGATGATTTGGCATTTCGGCACTCCTATGATGAAGTGTTTCAACACTTCAACTCCCGATATTCGGGACCCTGAAATGGATTTATTTCCCGGTCTACGAAATTCTTTGTTGGTGTGCCTATTTCAGGTTTCGGGTTTTCGGATTTTCGCATTTTGTGATTCCGGGACTCCTGAAGACGAAGAGCCTTGACTCTTCCAACACCCGGTATCCTAAACTGTCCTCCTGGCTTCGGGATTTCGTAACCCCGCTTCACCTTGCTCTTTAACGAATGTGCAGGTTCTCCTGGATCCAACGTTGGTCGGACTTCGGGCTCAAATCTGACGTTCATCAGGAATTCTCAATGGGATCCAAAGATCACTGTCGCTTCTCCTCCCGGGATTTTGTTGTCCCTGTTTTTCCATCGTTGCATACTCTGGTCTTGCCATCAATGACAAGCACATCTGCTTGAAAACATGCCAACAGTCTTGAGTAAGGGAATTCTAAAAATAAATGTAAGGAAGTTTCTTCATTACTTCTTTTGAGGATGCAAATTCTTGGAACTTCTTTATTTCTCTTTTGAAGTCTATCCTAAGTTAAAACCTGCTAGCTGAGAATACGTAAAAGGAATAGAGTGCACTTTGGAGGTGCTTTGACCTTCCATAATTTCTTCCACCACCAACAAACTTCTTCAACCTCGGGTGTTTGTAAAGCGATATATCCAAGTTTAGCAGTATAGAAACCTTCAGTTTTTTTATAAGCCCAAGCAATTTCATCATCTTCATTCCTAAGTCTTACATGTGCCTTCCTAAGCCCAACTAAAAATCCATCTAAACTTTGACTTGGGATTTGTTGGGTATGTGTTATATTCTTTGCATGACATGGGTTTTGTTGGGTATGTGTTATATTCTTTGTTCAGGGGGGTTTGAGGGGGCGGGTGTTAGGAATTTTTTTTTGCCTCGAGAAACATGTCTCATTTTTGCCTTGTTTTTCATGTTGCCTTGATTTTCGTGTCCATTGTTGAGCAGTTTTTTGGCACATGGTTTTTGTCGATGGTTTTCTATTTCCAGTTAAGGAATTAGGGTTTTGACTAATCCAGGTCATTGGGTTAGGGTTTTGGATGTCATTGGCTCCTATATGTATATTGTATTGTAAACAATGTATCACAATGAATGAATATAGAATATGTTGGTTTTCCTAGTTTGGGTTTCCAGGGGAAAAATCTCTGTGTCATGTGTGTATTTTCCATTGTATCTTTTATGTTCTTTTATTGAAAATTTGTTTGCAGTAAAATATTGTACAAGCTTAAAATCTACATTTGGTATCAGAGCTTTGTTGGCTTTAGGGGGATGCCTTTGTGGTCAATGGATTGGATCAAGACTGTGATAAGTCTTGTTATAGTGGGAGATCTGTGGTATTGATTTTTCAGGTGAAAAGAAATGGTGAGAAGTTCGAAAATGGAGATCGAGAATTTTAATGGGAAAAGTTTTGAGTTGTGGAAGATCAAGATGGAAGATTTGTTGGTGGACAGAGATCAGTGGATCATGGTGGATCCATGTACTACACCTACAAGAACTTCAGTAGATGACTCAAAAAAGTTGGATCAGAAGGCAAAGAGAACAATCCGACTATGTTTCTCAGATTCAGTATTACTAAATGTGTCGGTGGAAGCTACAACCAAAGATTTATGGGATAAGTTGGGGAAGTTGTATCAGTCTAAGACCCAATTAAATAAACTTTTCCTAAGAAAGAAGTTGTATAACTTGAGGATGAGAGATGGAGACTCGGTGGCAGAGAATTTGACTGCCTTCAATACTGTGGTAAGTCAGTTAGTATCTGTTGAGATTAAAATTTTAGATGAAGATAAGTGTATCAGTTTATTGTGCTCTTTACCAGACTCGTGGGATAGTCTGGTTGTGTCCATAGGTAGTAATAAAACTTCCTTGAAGTTTGATGAAGTGGTCTCATCCTTGTTGTCGGAGGAGATGAGATGGAAGATCATGGAAGGATAGAGCATAGATGCATTATTTGCAAGAGGATGCTCCCAGAAAGAAATAGATCTAAGTCCTCAAGTGGGATATCTAAGTCTAAGGGTAGATCTAAATATCCCAGAAATTTTGTAAAGGTATGATGGAGATGTGGAAAAGAAGGGCACTACAAGAAGCAATGTAGATCCAAAGTTGAGAAAAAGAAGGGATATGGAGAATCTCCATCTATAGAAGAAAATACCTCCAAGGAAGAAGGAGGGGATGTGTACTTGGCTTCTTCAAGAACACATGCAGATCATGAGGCATGGTTCATTGACTCAGGTGCATCCTTTCATATGAATCCCCACAGTGAGTGGTTCTGTGAATATGAAAGGTATGATGGAGGTAATGTTTTCCTAGGTGATGACTCGACAACCAGAATCATAGGTCAAGGAAAATTTAAGTTGAGGCTCATATATGGAAGGATTAGAACACTACCTGGTGTTTTGCACATCCCAGGATTGGCCAGAAATATTATTTATGTAAGAAAAATGGACGATGCAGGGGTAAAAACAATATCTGAAAAGGAAACCTGCAAGATGGTTTGAGGAGCAATGGTGCTACTGAAGGGAGTTTGGTTTGGAACTCTGTATAAGTTGCAAGGAGGAACTATTAATGATGGGTGTAATAGTTCCATTGTTCATGATATTGGAGTTGAATAAGAAAGAACTCCTACAATCTTTGGAGAAAGTTTTATGATGTGGCATCAAAGACTGGGGCATATCAGAGAGAAGGGTCTTCGACTACTACACGGTAAAGGTATGGTTGAAGGTATGTCTAATTGTTCTCTAGATTTTGATTTCTATGAGCATTGTGTATATGGGAAACAAAATCGAGTAAGATTCCCCTCTGGTGCAACGGGGGCAGAAGGAATTTTACAACTAGTTCACAGTGATGTTTTTGGACCTACGTCGGTTCCATCATTAGGAAAATCTATGTACTATGTCTCATTTATAAATGAATTCTCAAGGAATACTTGGATATATTTCCTCGGGAAGAAATATGAAGTCTTTGATAGGTTTAAACAACTTAAGGATCTTGTTGAGAATCAAACAGAGAAAATAATTAAAGTGTTGAGGACAGATAATGGAAGAGAGTTCTGGGGGAATGAATTTGAAGAATTTTGTAAGAAGTGCAGTATAGAAAGGAAGAAGACTACTCCATATACACCTCAGCAAAATGGAGTTGCAGAAAGGATGAATAGGAAGTTGATGGAAAAATCAAGGTGCATGCTCAGTGGTGTCGGGTTAGGGTAAGAATTATGGGAAGAGGCAGTGGGTACTGCACGTTACCTGGTCAACAAATCACCCTCATAAATGCTATATGAAAATAATCCATGAGAGCTATGGACTAGTAAGAAACCTTCTCTCACACATCTCAAGGTATTTGGTTGTGAGACCTATGTTCATGTTCCAAAGGAAAACATGAGTAAGCTAGATAAGAAGGCTGAAAAGTGCATCTTTATTGGGTATAAAGATGGTCTCAAAGGTTATAAGCTTTGGAACCTAGAAACTAATAATTTTGTGTATAACTAAGATGTGGTATTTAGAGAAATGAAGGATGTTGTTAAATAGGAATTCCTACCAAGGAAGAACCAGAGAAAATAGAGCTTGATTTGAAGGATGAAGAATCAGACTGTATAGAAGAACATGAATCGGAAGAAGAATATCCTCATACTCCAGTATTGAGGAGATTAGTTCGAGAAAGAAGGATACCGGAAAGGTATACTCCATATGATTTTTGTTCAATTTTTTCTTTGTCTATTACTAATGATGATCCTAGAACTGTCACAGAGGAAATGGATTCAGAGGATGGAAAGCTCCGAAAAAAGGCCATGGACGAAGAAATGGCAGCCTTGGATAAGAATGAGGCTTGGGATCTAGTGGCGTTGCCGACTGGATGAAATCCCATTGGTAGAAAATGGGTATTTAAAAAGAAGGTGAATGCAGAAGGCAAAGTGGAGAAATACAAAGCTCGGTTAGTAGAAAAGGGTTATTCCCAAGTTGAGAGAATTGATTTTGGTGAGATTTTTTCTCTTGTTGCCAAGTTAAATTCTATAATATTTGTGTCATCTGTTGTTGCTGCATTTTATTTTGACATTTTTATTTATGAGTGGGAACAAATGGTTATGAAGACAACATTCCTACATGGGGATGCGGAAGAAGAAATCTATGAGGCGACCCGAGAAGGCTTTGTTGTGAAGGGAAAGAAGGGGATGGTATACAAGATGAAAAAGTCCATGTATGGTTTAAAACAATAACCAAGGATGTGGTATCAAAGTACGATACTTATGTTGGGACTTGGCTACAGAAGAAAATCACTGTGTGTATTTTAAATTGGTGGTGATCATTTGATTTATTTGGTTTTGTATGTGGATGACATGTTGATAGGAAACAACAAAGGAGATTATCTAGGATGTGAAAACTCGGTTGTCCTCTAAGTTTGACATGAAGGATCTCGATGCTAAATTTAATTTAGAATGGAAATGAAAAGAATCGGAAAAAGAAAATCGGATTAAATCGGAGAAAATATGTGAGACAATATTGCATAGGTTTAATATGAAGAATGTAAACCGGTCAAGGTCCTATTCTTGTTGGTGTAAATTTGTATGGAGCAGGTGTCCCAAGACATGGGAAGAGGAGGACATGTCTAGGTATTTCCATATCTCGCGAGTGTAGTTGGCGGTTGATGTATGCAATGGTTGTACTAGACCGTACATTGCACATGCAGTGATATTTTTGAGCGGATATATGTCAAAACCGGGGAAGGAGCATTTTACAGCGGTAAAGAGGGTCTTCAAGTATCATCATGGCACTACCAATTATGGACTTTGCTACCAAGGAAGACCAATATAGGACAGAGTGGTGGACATACATGTCTTTGTGGATGCAGACTGGACTGAGATCTAGATCGTAGGATATCTGAAGGGTATGTGTTTGTAACCTATTTGGAGGAGCAATCCGTTGGATGAGCAAAAGGCAGGTTGTAATGGCACTTTCTTGAAGTTGAACCACATGGCGACCCTCATGCAAGTAAGAAGCCCATTATGGTTACAAATATTGTGTTCATGTATTGGGTTGGTACAAAAGTTGTAAGCATAAGGTGTGACAATCAGAGTGCAATTTTTCTGGTGTGAAAAGAACCGGAGCTTATCATTCAAAGACAAAACATATTTATATTCAATATCACTTTGTGAGAGAGACATGGTTGAAGAAAGAAATTGTTACGATGAACGTGGACACTATGAAGAATGTTGCAGATTCATTAACAAAATTTACTTGTAAACATTGAGAAGTTCTCTTGGTGCCAGGTCCATGGGCATTGCTTCCCTAAATTGTTGACTATATAACCCTCTAACCCTATATGCAAAGAAAACAAGAAATTGGAAATGTTGGGTATGTGTTATAATCTTTGCATGATTAGGAATAGTGTATGCTATGTTTAGAGTGGTAGGGGGTTTTATGGAGGGCCTATAGGCCCCAACTTCGAGGGATGTAGGGGGTGATAGCCCTCCTACACAGGGGTTCGGGGGCAACACCCCCAAAGATAATTTTTTTTCCTCGGGAAGCGTGTCACATTTTTGCCTTGTTTTCATGTCACCTCGATTTCCATGTCCATTGTTGGGAGGTTTTTAGGCACTTGGTTTTCCAATGGTTTTCTATTTCCAGTTAGAATTAGAGTTGTTGACTAATCAGTTCATTGGGTATGGTTTGGATGTTGTTGGTTCTATATGTATATTGTATTGTAAACGTTTATACTTAATGAATATAGAATATGTTGGTTTACACCTATATTTTGGGTTTCTAGGGAAAAATATCATGTAATGTGTGTATTGTCATTGTATATTTTGTTCTTTTATTGAAAATATGGTAAAAATATTGTACAAGGTTAAAATCTACAGGGCTTGTAGCCAACTAGCTCAAACTAAGGTAAGTAGAGGATTATCTAATTTGTTCAATGTGCATATTCCTTATCCCTGTATATGGAGAATTAACTCTTCTGGGAGGAAAATTCTTTCACCACATCCTAGAATTGCATCCATACCTACTCTGACTTGAACCCCTAAACCAAATTTTCAATATTGATCAGTATCAAGTCTGTATGAATATCTGTGATCTTCCTAATCAAATCCTTCTCCATAGACTATCTCTGGTCAATAAATTCCAAAGTGACTTAGTTGTTATTGATTTACCAAAAATAAAGGTGTTCTTGATCCCCCAACCACCTTGATCCTTAGGCAGAGAAATTACCATCTAGTTAGACATATGGGATCCCTTATAATCACATTTTCCTTTCCATAGATGGATTTAAAACACCTTCTTGTTCTATCAAAATGCCTTTTGGAATATGAGCCAAAATATACCAATAGACTAGAACAAATTATAGTATTGACTTTGATAAGAACTAATTTATCTCCCCTTGAAATCCAATGATTGCACCAAAACTTCACTCTTTTTTCAATCCTGGAAAATTGCTACATCTAGTCAACCTTTCCATAATTGTTAATTTTGAGAGAATAACCTAAGTACTTAATTCCCTTATTGAAATCATGAGAGGGGAATGGAAAATAATGCTCCAAATGTTTCCTTACTTGTTCCTCACATCAAGAAAATACAAGGAATATTTTGTAATATTAATTCCCATTCCTATGGCCAGACGATAGAGTTCAAGAATCTCCTTGTAGTGTCAATATTCCTCATCATCTACAAATAGTATATGAGTTAGTTTCTCCCTCCTTCCAATTTTAATTCCAAGGAGTTTCCTTTATCTTCTAGCTTCAAGAATAAATCTATGTACATACCTTCTACAACCAATGGGATAAAGGGTAGGGGACAAGGGAAACCTTGCTTGACTCCAATATTTTTAAAAGAACTCAGAGCTAGAACCATTAATCAAAACAACAAATTAAGATGATATCATACAACCCATTATCCATTTTACCCAAGGTAGATCAAAACCAATTTGCATGGGAGAAACCTTGGAGAAAATATACAAGACACCCTATCATAGGATTTGGACAAGTCTATTTTGATAATTGCTACGTGAATTTGAGAAGTCTTGATTGAGTGCAAGCCTTCATGAGCAATGCCTATCACCTCATGTATAAGTCTATCCTTTAGAAACACAAAATTTTTAGAAGAAATGACATTAGACAGTAAGATTTTGATTCTAATAGATATCACCTTAGAGATTATTTTATAAAGGTAGTTACATAGGGAGATAGGTCTTAAATCATCAAATGTACTAGGGAAATCCACCTTGGGAATCAGAACTAAGAAGGTGGAATTATAACTCCCTGGAATCTTCCCATTCTCCCCAATATCCTCAACAACTATTAGTAAATCATCTCTAAGAACATCAAAGAAGTCTATAAAAGATTATGCAGTCCACCCATCAAGACCAAGGCTCTTATCATTTTGAAAAGTACTAAGGTATAAGTTCCTCTTATTTGAGTCCATTAGAGGATATTATCCTCTTCTTCATTAAGAAATCTGGGAAAATATGACACAAATATTAGGATCTCCCCTAAGTTCTATCTATCATGTTCCGTAAATATCTCCTTGAGGTGATGAACCCCCAAATTTTCCAAATCATGAAACCCCCCAACCTTGTTGCCATCCTTGTTTGTTAATTCCAAAATAGTGTTGTTGTTTATCCCGTGCCTAGCAAAATTTTAAAATTACTTGTTATTATAGTCACCAACCTCAATCCACAAGGTTTAGCTCTTAATTCTCCACTCTTTTTATTTATCCAATAGAAGCTTGTTCTTTTTATGTTCTAATGAAGTAATCCTTTATAACAAATTCTATCTACAGTTTCTAGTGAATTGTTCATAGTAAACCAACACTAGTTCTTGCTTCACCTCCTTAAGAAAATAATCCATTTTTTTATCTCTCTCGCCTACCCAAATGGTCGGTTTTTCTTTGACCAATCTTAATGTAGAAGAAAACTTAACATTAGCAATCTCTCCTAGATCATCCTCATAATGCCTCCAATTGTCCCTAGCGAAACTACAGAAATCCTCCTCTTCATACCAACTAGGATTATATTTAAAAGGTGCTCCAAGTTTTTCACCATCCATACCTAGTTCAAGTACAATAGGAAAGTGATTCAAACATCTGACCTTTCCAACCCAAGTTCTATATCTTTCAACCCTCTATAGAAGGGAATTGTGTACAAGAAACTAGTATATCATTTTAGCTATCCCTCCTAGACTAGATCTATTATTACTCCAAGTTGGTCGAAGATAGATAGTCTCTATGTCTACCCAACCTAACAATTCAAATTTGTCAACAAAATAATGAACTTGTTGATCTCTTAGGCACTGGTACCCCAAATTTCATCCCTATTCAAAGTCAGATTCAGATCCCCCCCAAAAGTTATATTATCCACATGGAAACAATTTAACGAAAAGGAATTCTCCTAGAAATGTTTCCTACCCTCATAGGGTCCATACACATTAAGCAAGGTCGAGTAGAGTTGTTATATATATATATATATATATATATATATATATATATATATATATATATTTCAAGGTATAAATCATATCTCAAGATTATATTACCAAGATCTTAATCAAGGTGATGTTTATATGTAGTTAAATATTTTGAAATACAAATATGACACAATCACCATTGACTTCTATAGATCTAACTCAAAGATTATCATTGATCCAATTTCTTGAAAATCTATTGGTTTTTGAATTCCAACTCATCAGCGTGGAATTTTCTTTACATGGTCCATTTTAGACCCCAAATTTACTCTAATAATTTAATGTCATGTGGACAAGATCCAGTATGTTAATTATTATTAAACAAGGCCCACTAAGTAGTTATGATCCGATAAATGTATGGATCATTCATTAATGTAGGGGCCAATAGTGGTTAGGGTTAGGATTTGTTAGAATACTATAAAGAAGGATGGATTCATTATGGGATATCAAGTATTGGTACTATATTGGAGCATTTATCATTGATAGGTAGCCTCCTCAAAGGGAAAGTGAATATGATTTTATCCTTCCTTAAAAGGAATGTTATTATATTGGACTATTTCTCTTTTGAGGTTTCCCACATGAAGAGGCAAGTGAACATGTTTTTATACTTCCATAATAGGGTTTATTGTGTGGTGTTTCCCTACCTTAGGGGTTTTATGATTTAATGAAGTAAAGGGGAATTTCTATCATTTCATGGTTGTATGTTTGTGAATCATATTCATATTTATCAAGGACAATGATAAGTGGTATTACAACATTTTCTTGGGCAAAGGGAAAAAAAATCCCTTTTTTTGCATATTTTTAGGAAGCAAAATAGGGATAGAATACTACGATCATATTTCGAATCCTTTTGTGCTTAATTTGAAGAAAAAAATTGGTCAAGATTTTTTTTTTTTTTAAATGTCTAATTTCAAAATAGAAAATCTCAAATTGGAGTTTGGAAAGTGATGATATCATCGATTTAAAATAAGTATTTAAGGTTTATATACATATATGTATGTATAAGTCCATTGGATGTAGCTTGGGTGGTTGGGAGGAATGCTTGTTACCCTCCCCCACCCATGTTCAATTGTTAGAAAAACAGGACCATGGAGCAATAAAATAAAACAAATGCAGAAACAAAACAGAGACACACAATACAAGAGAACCACTAGTTACACTCGTTCAGCCAGTGTGGTCTACATCCACCAAAGAAATTTCGAGGTCCTTCCCCTTTATTATTATCCCATAAATGAAGGATGCAACCTACAACAAAACCACTGTAACTTCCTCTTCTTTCTCTCACGGTCTCCTCTCTCCCAGGAATACAATATTCACCATCAACCATAGATACAATACATTTCCCTCATAAAGAGGGGTTCCTTCTAAAGAAACCCTAACATAATCTCTATCTAGTTAGATCTGTGATATATAATGAAAGGTCCAGATTTACAATGAAATTACAATATACTTTTACAAGGCAATTTTACTTCAGGCTTAAGCGGAAACCAGGGCCCTTGCCCCAGAGACCCCCGACCAGGATGGGCCCCAGGACCTACATGAGGGGGTACCTCCCCTTTTCACTCCCCGATGTGGAAGAGTGTACATTACTTTTTGGGGGTGTAAATACTTCATGGGGTATATTTGTGAAGTAGGACTCAAATGGAAGGTAGTCAAGCTCCACAACCAACAATCTCCCACTTGGTGATCTCAACAACTCCACTTTGGGCTTGTATGATGGACCTCACAGCGAACCTTCTTGGACTGGCAAATTTCTCATCTTCATCTTCATTCTTGAGACCAATTGAAACTGAGCAGGAACTCAGTTTCTCTAGATTCTCCCAACTTGTTAACATGTCTGCAAGATTATGGCTAGTGTCTTTCCAGCTTCGGTGTCCATCTTCAAAGCGGATCATTGTAAGTGGTACCCCTCAATTTATTCTTAGTCTTGAATGGAAGGCTGAGGAGTTCTACAAGGTGAATGGCACTCTGACTGTCCCGCAGTACAACCTGTTGTTCTCCTGCTTCTTTCCAATTCCTCCATAAACCTTTGTAACCAAATCATCTCTTTACTAGCCTCTTGTAGCTTGGCAACATACTCTGCCTTTGTAGTTTAAAGTGCAACAACCTTTGCAGTTTAAAATCAACTCTTGTTGTCCACCTATAGTAAAACATACCTGTGGTTCTCCTGTTGTCTTTATCACCTGCCATATCTGAATCAACATATCCCTGTAGAAAGTGTCTGAACCTCCAAAAGAAACATAATGCATGTGTAGTAGATTTACCTCTCAAATGCACGAGAATCACTTCTTGCTTACTCCCAATGTTTGCTTTACAGGATTGTTCATATACACAACTCCTTTGCTGGTGTATCTGGTCTTGTGCAAACCATTGCATACATCAAACACCAACTGCTGATGAATATGGGACCCTGGACATGTATTCTCTATCTCCTCTTGTCTTGGGACACATTTCCTTGGATGTTGAAATGGGCTGGCCAAGGTTGTACTAACTGGTTTTGCATTACGCATTCTAAACCTCTCAACACCTTCTCTGTGTACTCACCCTGAGACAATGTCAGTTTGTGATTTTCATGTCTCTTATTCTCATACCAGGGATTTTCTTTGCAGCACCCAAATCCTTCATGCATAAAATGAATTGGCTAATTTCTTCTTGAGCACATTTATATCACGCATGTGTGGTCCCTGCCAACAAGCATGTCATCTAGATACAATGGCAAGATAATAAAGCTTCCATTTTCTAGCCTTTTCAAATAAACACAGTGATCAGAATGACATCTACTATAACCCTGTTCTGTCATAAACCTGTCCAAATTCAAATACCACTACCTTGAATCTTGCTTTTACTTAGGCCATACAATACCTCTTCTTCAACTTGCATACCATTCACTCCTTCCTTTGACCTCCTTACCCTGTGAGCTGCTGCATATAAATCTCTTCCTCCAAGTCCCCATGGAGAAAAGTTGTTTTTACATCTAATTGTTCAAGATACAAATCTTCTATTGCCACAAGACTTAAAAATAGTTCTAATTGAAGTCCACTGTTAACAAAAGGGAGAAAATGTTCATCAAAATCTATACCTTTCTTTGTTCAAACCCCTTTACAACAAATTTAGCTGCTTGTACCTTTTCTCCTCCATCTTCTTCCTTCTAACTTGTAAACCATTTATTCTGCAATGCTCTTTTCCCTTGAGCAGCTAGACCAAGTCCAAAGTCTGGTTGTTTTCCAAGGAATCCATTTTCCTCTTCATGCCTTGCTCCCACTTCTTTTTGAATTGTCTACCTGCATTGCCTCTTCATAACATTCTGGTTCACCAGAATCAGTCAACAATAAATAATAATGAAGGGGAGTATCGTTAGAATTTATACTTAACTTTGGAAGATATTCTAACAACACTTGCATTAGTTTGAGGTACATGTTGCTCTGTTGTTGTACATTTGATTTTTCGGTTTCCTTTGGAATTTCTTTTTAGGTGATCTCATCAAGCACTGTGTATTCTTGTTTTCTGTTTCTTGTTTCTTTCCACCTTGATCTTTTGTTACATGACCTTACTGTTGAATATGACATCTCTACTCCCTAATGATTTTGTTATTTTCCTACTTAATCCCATGAGCGATAACCAAATCATTAACACCATATCAATAAAAGGTACATTTATTGGATTTGCATCAAGCTTTGTTCTATTTTCTTTATCAATATGGACAAATGCTTCCTGATCGAGTTTCCAAAGTAGTTTACCTTTTTTCCTATCATTCCTCCTCTAGAATTCTAACATCCAAAGGCAGAGGTCCTCGTTTATTAAGTAGCGGCAATATCTACGACATCGCCCGGTATGAGACGAAACCAACGTAATGCAATCTCATGCTTTCTTACGTCGGCTCCATGATTGTCATGTTCATCATTCCGACCGCACCATTTTCTTGTGTGGTGTTTGTGGGCTGTCTTCTCTCTGAATCATGGTATGAAAAATAATCATCAAAATCCCTTTAGCTGCGATATTCACCTCCATTATCTGATCTGAGACACTTCAAACTTTTCCTGCCGTTCCTCAGCCTAAATCTTTCCATTTTGCCAAAAATTATCAAAACATCATATTTTTAGCCGAGATGCAATAAACCCAAGTTTTCCTGGTTGCATCATCAATAAAATTAACACATAATAGTAAGGGAGCCATGAGGTGATGATACCTGGGTTGGATACACTTACATCTGTATGCACCAAGCTCTAACCTTTCATTCTTCTTTTCTTTTCCAACTCTAAAATGGAGCTCTCTTTTTGTTTTCCATAAACACAATGCTCACAGTCCAAATCAATTTGTTTTAAGATCTGGCAACAAAATTTATTTTGTGAAGGATCTGTATACCCTTCTCACTCATGTGTCCCAGCCTATGATGCCATGATGTTGTATCCACTCTGGTAGAAGCTAGATATATAGAAGAGTCGGTGTGCGGTGCAGATACAATGTACCTTCTCTCCCTTTATCACCAATGATCCTTTGATGACCTTCGTCTTATCTTTATAAATATGGATATACAACCTTCACTTGCCAACTGCCTTGTTGAAATCAGATTTTTACTTAAATATGGAACATGTTTTACCTCTTTCAACAATAGGTGGTTTCCATTTCGTTGCTTTATTTTGCCTTTCCCATTCCAACAATTTTGCATGGTTTATTATCACTTAAATGAACCTGTCCGTCACCTTAAACATAATCTAGAAAATGTTTCCCTGTAGGTTGTGGCGTGAAGTAGGCTGAATCTACTGAGACTTCAGGAAATGGCCATCTATGGAAAGAATCAAGCATCTTGTAACACATCACCTGTTACATTTTTCTTCCTGATTTCTCTCCTGTTGTCCGTCTCTTTGTTTCTTTGGAGCTCTGCAGTCTTTCTTCAGATGTCCTTTCTTCCCGAATTCGGTACTCTATCTTTCCAAGTTTGGATTTGGATCTTGCCTTCCTAGAATTTCCACGGTTTCACAGACCCTTTCCTCCTCTTTTGTCTTCCCTGTTCTCCATGTTCAATGCATTTCCTGATGTCTCCTGCCTGTGCTTTTTCCGTCGCATTTCCTCACTAAGGATACTACCAACAACATCATCAAATTTAAAAGTATTTGAACTAGATACAAAGTTACTTACAGCCATGTACAAGCCATTCCGGCTTTCTGGCAAAGTAGGCACAAGATTAGAAGAGCCCCTAACCTCATCATCAAAGTCCACTTTTACATAGCAGTTGATTAGTAACCGTATTATTTAAATGATGCAACAGACCCACCTTGACATTTTCATATTAAATAATCTCTTCATTAGAAATACCTTATTTGATACCGAGGGGTTTTCATACAATTTGGCCAATGCATTCATCAAACCCTTCGTTGTCTTTTCTTTCCCAATATTATTGAAGCCACCGACGTTGCCAGGCTCAACCATTATCGTTCCTAGAGCCTTTACGTCAAGAATCTCCCATTTCTTAAGTCCTTCATGACCTTGACTTCTTTGCTACTCCGCTCAATGGTAGGAATAGATCCTTCTGATATAAATAATCTTCCATCTGCGGCTGCGTAACTGGTAGTTTGGTCGTTAAATTTCTCGACCCTAAACTTTCCATCTTCCGACAGCTCCCACTCGAACTAGGAACCCTCTTTTCTGTGAGTTACCTTCGATACCGGTTGTTAGAAAACAGGACCTTGAGCAATAAAATAAAACAAATGCAGAAACAAAACACAGAAGACACACAATGAGGAGAGACACAGATTTACGTGGTTCACCTAGTGTAATGAACTCTGACCAGAGAAATTGCAGATCCTTCCTTTATTATTATCCGGCAGAATGGAAGGGATGCAACCTACAACAAAACCCAATGTAACTTCCTCTTATTTCTCTCAGGTCTCTCTCTTTCGAATACAATATTCTGCCACATCAACCATAGCCGCAATACATTTCCCTCATAAAGGGGTTGCCTTCTAGGGCAAAAACCCTAACATAATTTCTACCGTTAGATTTGCGAACTTATAATGTGATCCAGATTTACAATGAAATTACAATATACTTTACAAGGCAATTTTTGCTTGGGGCACTTCGCCCCCGAACCCCCACTAAGGGATTTCTTGCACTTGGACCCTGCAGAGGGGGTAACCCCCCTCTGTACTCCCCCATATGGAAGAGTGTGCATACTTAGGGTGTAAATGCTTCATGGGGGATAAACATGGTACGAGAAATCAAGGACCTCTTACTTCTGGGGTGTAAATACTTCATGGGGTATAAACATGGCTGAAAGCAAGGACCTCTAAATCAGGAAGATAATCAGGCTCCACAACCAACACAATTCCTTGTAGGTGACATGTGATTCCCTTAAATGGGTCTATATGATGCTCTTGTTGTTGAGCCCCCAATATTCTGAAATTTCTCGACCTCCCCATGTTCTCTCGCGGATTTAGGGGGGGTTTTGCGTGGATGTAGCGAGTATCGATCTTCGGTGTCATGAACTGCACACACACACACACATATATCTATGTGTGTATGTATGTATGTATGTATGTATGTATTTTATTTTATTTTATTACAATCATGACTTTATTCTAGGTATTGCAAAGAAAATAAATTTTGAAAAGTTGCCCAAATTGAAGATAGTTGAAATCTAGGTGAAAGAGAACTTCAATATATACAACTTGACATATTATATGATAAAATTTTGAGTTGTATAGAGGGATTTATGATCATTTCAATTATCACCTCAATACCATAGCAAAATCACTAGATGGCTTGGATGGAGGCATTCAAAAAGTAGCAAAAATTGTGTAAAAGTATTTGGGAAATGTGTGGCAATTCACATCATGGTTGCCATCTAAGGAATGTACCAAATAATATGACAGAGAACTATATGCATGATACAATTTAGAATAAGTTTGTGAACAATGGTATAAGGACATTTTTCACTTATGTGATGACAACTACTTTTAACTTTTATTTGATGAATATACTCCTTTAGATGAGCCAAAATAATTGAGGATAGTCAAGTTGTGATTACAAGTTTTCAACTTGAATCTTCTTCAATGGTTATGTTCCTTCAAAATCCACAACTGACCATTGAAGCTATGTGAATAATATCATGGCTATGGATGGTCTAACTATCTTGGTGGAAATATATTTGGATCCATATAACCTTGGTGAGCACCTTGAGCCAAGTACTCAACCATTCACCAACTTCATGTGTCATAAGTGGGGAGACAACATGTGCACTCATTCATGGGACATGGGCTTATGGAAACACTTCTTCGACTACTTCATTCTTAGAGTTGAGGGAAGCACCCATACATGGGACCCTAGATTATGGATGATCCCTTTATGGACACACTTCTTAGACTACTTCACTCTCAACATTGAGGGAAATACTCATATATGGGACTCTAGCTTAAGGATGTACATCCTAGGTACAAGTGTCAAGGGAAATAATTTTCAAAGGGGGGTGGAATGGTGGGTTTCCCCCTAGGGATGTAATGGGGGTTGGAGGGCCCATTAGAGTTAATAATAGTATATGTATGATTTCCATTTAATGTAATGTGGACTAGGTCCACTACGCTACTTATTATTAAATAAGTCCCACTAGGTAGTTATCATGGAATAAATGTAATATGGATCTTTCATTAATGTAGAGACCAATTCTAACAAGATGAATAATCCATAAGCGATCATATGGATAGGGTTTCATTACTGAAGCGATCTTTCCCTACTGAATACAAGATTTGATTCTCTTCAACGTAGTGAGTACACCTCCATTACCTGCGGACTGGTAACTCGACCATGGCCGCAACAAAGGGGGTAAAAATCCCATCATATTTCAAAGTCATAGCCAATGAACCACCAAGAAACATGAGTAGGGGACCTGCCTTTGATCCATCGCCGCATATTCAGGAGCAACTCTTGCAGGCAAAACAAGCAAATGACAAGTCCATGGATACAGAACCCAATACTTCTCATCCAAAAGTGACTCGCATGTGGGAAACTGGGAAGTGCATTCCTCAAGCAGCAATGGCACCGAGATATGTGATGTTCTCCAACCGAGTGGGAGAACACACATAGTTCATGAAGGAACATGTGTTGATCAATATATTTATGGTTTTGTGGCCCTTGGAACGGGACCTGATTCACTGGATCAAAACCTAGTGGAAACCTAAGGGGCACTACGACCTTCAGATGGGCTCTAAAGGATTTTTCACAATTATTTTTACTAATCTGGAGGACAAAGATCGTATTTTCTAAAATGGGGCCTATTTCTTCAACTCTGCTGGGCTCTACCTATGGTTCTGGACTGACCGCTTCAACCCTAAAAAGGAATACTTTTCACATGCACCAGTCTAGATCTGGCTTTACTCACTTCCCCAAGAGTTTTGTCGGAGGAAAACTTGAGTGGCATCGACAACACGATTGGCAGATATGTCAAATCATCAGAAGCCACCAAGAAACGAAGGTATACCTCTTATTCTCGCATATGTGCTTATATGAACATCTCTAGGGATTTACTAGGTTCCCTCACCCTAGAATTCTAGGATGAGGAATGGGTTCAAACAATAGACTATGAGCACATACTCTTTCTATGCAGGAAGTGCCATGACCATGGTCATATTTTTAGATATTTCCCACAAAATTCCCCTTCTCGCCAAGATGAAGACACGCAAGGAACCTCCAAGGATGGTTTTACTCAAGTCAAAAGCCGATAGAAGAAAAATCCCAAAAATCCCAGCCAAAGCCAAGCCAAAAGACCTTCCACGAGTAATTCTTTTGAGATCCTGAACCAGCTGTCAGAATACCAAGAAGTGGAAAACCATCATCTCATTGGTATAAAAAATAATATAAAAGGAAAGGAAAAGCAGACTTCAAATCTAGTACTAGAACATATCGAACCTCCCCAGATCCAAACGCAACAGGAGAAGGATCACATCACAAACGATGGTGGAGACATGGAAATGATAATGGATGAACAAGACCTAGATGGTATAGAACTGGATAAACTTGAAGAGGCTTACATCAGTGAGTAACTACAATCCCTTCCTTTTGAGAAATTATGTAAGCTTCATAAGGTATGCATGGACTCAACTGTTGGAGCAACATCTCGATCTGGTGGAGGATTTGGAATACACTCAGACCCACACAAAGACCATAGGAAATCACCCAAGGAAAGTAAGAGACGAGGTAGGAAAATGGAACAACAACTCATTAGTGAAATTGGAAGCGGCATGATCAACTTGGGGCAATTCCACAGACTCACCGAGGGTTTATTTTCCCCCAGCCATCTCCCTCATGAAGATTATCTCCTAGAATTTATGAGGCCTAAATGGGAGGACTAAACAAAGAGTTCTTCAGAATTGTATTATGGAAGAGGAACCAAACATACTTTTTCTTCAAGAAACTAAATGTGCGGGAAGCACCACGGAAACTGTATTCTCAATATGTTGGAGGCAGGGATGATTTGTCTTCAATGATTCCCAGGGAGTAGCCAGGGGTGTAGCAATCCCATGTAATCCAACAACAACTCTTTTGGATAATTTCTACTCCACCCCCTGGACTCTAACTCCTCAATTTAGAGCCATTACATCTTACAAAGAAGGGATCATAACTAATTCCTACGGCCGTCGGGAACCATAGGAAAAGGATAATTTCCTAAAAATCATGCCTGCTTTAAGCCACATAGTAGGCCAACAACAGTGGATAGACAAGGAAAGTGTAAAATTTCAAGACATGATAGACACTCTCCATCTAATTGATTTTGAGACATAGAACAGTACATTTACCTAGATGAACAGATGATCTGGTGTGCACCAAGTATCTTGTCTCCTAGATCGATTCCTCATCTTGGAGTCCATAATGGACGGACCCCTCATTGAGGCTAGCATTCTTCCAAAATCTGGATTGGATCATTGGCCAGTCCAGCTATGGATTGACACTGTCAATACATCGAAATTCAAGCCTTTAAGGTTTGAAAAATTTTAGCTCTCCTTTCCTAAATTTCAAGAGCTCTCTAACACATGTTGGGAAAAGGCAGAAGTTTCTCATGGCTCCTTAATGTATAAATTCCAACAAAGGATCAATAATTTCAATAAGCAGCTGCGAGAATGGAACAAATGTGTTTTGGGAAATATCTTCCAGGCTCAGCATATCATTGAGTAGTTCCTTGAGGAAATCCAACGGGAATTTATCTCCCATGGTTACTCATATTCCTTGAATAAGGAAGAAGAAAACCTGAAGCAACAACTAGAAGAAAGGCATAAACAGGAGGAAATCCTTTGGCGCCAGAAATCCAAATTTCAATGGCTCAAGGAGGGAGAAAAGAAAACTAAGTTATTTCACCGATCCATGATCCATAGAAGGTATGTAAATCGAATTACAAAAATAGAAAACAACCAGGGTAAATAAATCATGGATCATGAGGGGATGGAATCTGAGATGGTCAAATACTATAAGACTTCCTCACGGAACCAGTCTAGGACAGATTTTAAACCATAACAACCATAACTCAACACATTCCCAATCTCATCTTGAGAGAACATAATGAGGCACTGATGAGGCCCATTTCGATTGAGGACGTGGATCAGGTACTAAAGGAGACGCCAGCAGGGAAAGCACCGGGACCATACAACTTTACATCATATTTCTTTCATTATTTTTGTCCAATGGTCCAAGAGGAGGTATGGCAGCTGGTGGAAGAATCCTGCATCTCTATGAAATTCTTGCCATCACTTAATGTTACCTTCTTTACTCTAATCCCCGAGGAAAGAGTCTCGCACCCTCATCAGTTCAAACCCATTGCTATGTGCAATTTCATTTACAAGATCACTACCAAGATTATCGCTCTCAGACTCAATCCAATCCTCCCTTTCATCATCTCAAGGGAACAATCAAGATATGTTGAAGGACGTCAAATTCTTGACAATGTGATTTTGGCGCATGAAGTGATCAATTCCCTTAAGACAACCAGAAATCCAAGTATGCTTATAAAACTTGATATCTCCAAAGCTTTTGATTGAGTAAGTCGGCAATACATCAATTATGTGCTTTCATCCTTTGGGTTTTTTGAAGAGTGGTTTTCTTGGATCCATAACCTTACATACTTCGCTTTCTTTTCCATCCTGGTTAATGGGGTTCCATCCAAAACTTTCTCCCCATCAGAGGAATCCAACAAGGAGATCATTTCTCTCCTTTTCTCTTTTGCATAATGGCTAAGGAACTAAATAGATATATTAATGCCTCTATTGAGGATGGATCCCTCTAAGGCCTCCCCCTACATGGCATAGACCTGGCAGCCTCACATAGAAAATTTGTGGACGATACCATGCTCATGGGGACGCCCACGACTCAGGAAGCCCAAAAATTCAAAAAAATCCTCTTTAACTTCAACAATGCTTCAGGTACAACCATAAAACTTGCAAATTCTCACCTTTTATTTTTCAACACCCGAGTCCATCCAGAATCACACTTCGCGCTTTCTCAACATTCCAAAGGGCTCCCTTCCATCCAATTACCTTGGCATCTCTATTTCAAATTTTGTGGAAAGGAACATTTCCTGGGAACCTCTCCTACAATCTCTAACCAATCGTCTCAGCTCTTGGACGTTTGTATCCCTCAAACTGGTGGGCCTCCTTGTGCTCCTCAAATATGTCCTGCAAGCAATACCAAACTATATATTCTATGCCCTTTCCGCCCAGGAGAAGGTGCTCCAAGCCATTTGCAATATTCAAAAAAGGTTTCTCTAGAAAGGTAATCATGCAAAGAGAAAATGATCTTTGGTAATTTGGGACAACATTTGTAGACCCAAAATCAAGGGAGTTCTTGGGCTAAGGGGCACTTATAGATTAAATTAAATAAT
>SNQJ01S0063307.1:28291-44514 GCA_010110895.2 Picea sitchensis
CATTTAATTTCCAGTCAAAGAAGTTGTCTCTTGTGTTTCAAATTCAACAATTTCATTTCCAGAATTTAATAAATGTTATAAGATGAATTTTCTGTTCATGGGTTGGGCATTAAACTATGGGAGTGATAAGGAGTGATTGAAACCTGATTGGGGACATCAAATTTCTTCATGGTATCAGAGCGTTGGTCACTGGAACAACCTTAAAACAGCTGGAAAGTGAGTTATTAACACTCAAAATTTTTATATCAGCAGTAAAATTTTGTGGGCAGATTTGTTGAGTGGAGGTTTGGGCTTGTTTTCTTCAACAATATGGCTACAGGTTTGAGGTGGAAGGATAGGCTAGAAGGGGCAGGAAATTTCTGTCCATGGAAGGCTAGAATCATTTTACTTTTCCAAGAAAATGAACTTTGGGACATTGTTGAAAGTACTACCACGAACCCTATTGTAGTATCCACAGATGCAACAACATTAGCAACCTTCAATAAAAAGGATGTTAAGGCAAAAATGATCATTCTTGATGCCATAAAAGACCATGTAGTTCCACATGTCAGCAGTAAAGGGCATGCATATCAAATGTGGGAGGCTTTGACTCGCAGGTATCAAAGCACAAATGAGATCAGGAAGATGGTGTTGAGGGAAAAGATGAAAAGTATCTGGATGGCCAAGAGTGAAGGAGTTACTTCGTACCTTACTCAAATCAAACAAGTAAGGGACGCGTTGTCAACAATAGGGGAGGCAGTGGGAGAAGCCGAGCTTGTTCGAACAACCTTGAATGGTGTGTCAAAACCATGGGCTATGTTTGTTCAGGTGATTGTGGGGCGTGAGAACTTGCCTTCCTGGGAAAGGCTTTGGGACGATTTCATTCAGGATGACCCGCAGAGGCTATCTGCAGGGCAACTCATCTAGTGTTAAGGAGGAGGAGGAGAATGTGGCTCTTTCAGCCAAATGGAGGAAGGGGAAGCCGAAGACTCAAGGACCCACATGTCCAGGTAAGCATCAAGGAAAACCAAAGAAAACGGGGGAGAGAAACCTTAGCAAAGTAAAATGTTGGTGCTGTCAGAAGATGGGACACTATGCAGTGACATGTCCTGAGAGGAAAAAGAAGAAGACACAGAACATGGCAGCTTCAGTTGAGGTGGATGATTTCTCTTCGAGATTTGTTCAGGACTTTGCCTTTATGGCAGAGCAATCAGGTAGCTCAGTATCTTCCATGCTGTGGTATATTGACAGTGGTGCTTCTAGCCACATGTCAGGTGTTCGTGAGCATTTTATAGAGCTTAGACAACAGACTCATGAACTGGACATCGTTTTGGGAGACAAATGAGCTGTGAGTGTTGCTGGGATTGGCACAGTGGCTTTTCAGAGGGAGTCTTTACATCCTCTGAAGTTACTAGAAGTATTGTATGTTCCAGGCCTTAAGAAGAATCTTGTTTCAGTTTCTTGTATCGAGGAAAAAGGATATGTGGTGACTTTCATAGATGAGCATGTACTCCTTTATCCAAAGGGAGGTAACATTTTAGAGGCAAAAGTCATTGGAGTTCAATACGGGAGGATGTACAGGATGATATGGGAGACATCAGGAGCATTTGTGTGCATGACCAGCAACAGAGATTTATGTGAGCTATGGCACAAAAGGATGGGGCATTTGCATCATGGAGCTCTGAGGATTGCTAGGGAGATCACCACAGGTATCTTGGAGTTTAGCATTTAGCATGATGATGTTTGTAGGGGGTGTGCTTTGGGCAAGTACACCAAGGCTCCATTTCCAGAACGAGATACATTCAGATGTTAGTGGCATGCTGTCTTCTCCATCATTGAGCGGTCATGAGTACTATGTATTGTTCATTGATGACCACTCCAGGAAGACCTGGATTTATTTCCTGAAGCATAAGGGTGAGGTCTTTGCTTGATTCCAAGAGTTTAACGCTCTTGTTTAGAACCAGACAAGAAAGAAAATTAAAGTATTGAGATCTAACAATGGAGGTGAGTATGCCTCGGATGAGTTCATTGATTTCTATACTATGAAGGGCATCAAAAAGGAGATGATAGTTCCTTACAACCCTGAGCAGAATGTGGTTGCGGAGAGGAAGAATAGTTCGATAATTGGAGCTGCTAGATTGATGATTCATGACCAGGGATTACCTTTGTTCTTGTGGGTTGATGCCTGCAACACTGCAATTTATCTGCAGAATCAGAGTCCTCATAGGGCAGTTGGGGATATGACTCTCGAGGAGGTTTTTACTGGGCAGAAGCCTCCTGTTCAGCATTTGAGGATTTTTGGATGTATCACGTTCTCTCATGTTCCCAAAAAGAAGAGGACGAAGATGGAACCCACAACTGAAAAGGGTTTACTTGTGGGTTACAGTGAGACTTCTAAAGCCCATCGAATTTACATTCCTGCACTCAGGAGGGTTGTTGTTTGGAGGGATGTGAAGTTCGAGGAGGAGAGGGCTTGCAGGAGGTCACGAGAGTTAGAGGAGAGACAACCTTCGACTTCTTAATCGCAGGGAAGTCAAGTACAGGGAGTTGGGACTCAAAGTTCTAGCACGGGAGTCATTGAGGTGTCAGGGATTACATGTTCACCAATGGTCACAGTACTGATTGGCTCACAGGGCAGTCCACAGGTCAGCTCGTCGAGCACTTCACAGTTTAGTCCTCTGGTTGATAGTTCACATGGCACTTCAGGTTCTACAGGCACAGGTACAGATGGTCAGAGTACTGTGTCATCGGGCTCAATTGGTCAGCTTTCAGGGGTATCTTCTTCGGGTGAGGCTGAGGAGGCTATTTCAGGGAAGAGGAAGCCCAAGTGGCTTCAGGACACCTTGAAAGAAGTTGAGACAGTAGGGAATCCGAGATATTCCACCAGGGAGAGCAGGCCACTAGAGATATTCTGCAGTTATGTAGCGATGGTGACAGGTATTACAGAGTCCGAGCCTTCTAGCTATGAGGAGGCAACCACACAACAGGTTTGGAGGGAAGCCATAGTGGGGGAGTATGCATCCATTAGGCAAAATGATGTGTGGGAGGTTGTACCCAGGCCTGATGGGAAATCAGTGATGGATTTATAAGATAAAGTATGCTGCGGATGGAAGCATTGAAAAGTATAAGGTTCGATTTGTGGCGAGCGGGTTTTCACAGAGAGAGGGAGTTGATTACAGTGAAACCTTCGCTCCTGTAGCTTGATATACTTCGAGTCGGTCTGTAATTTCGATTGCAGCAGAGATGGGGTGGAAGATTCACCAGATGGATGTCAAAACCGCCTTTCTCCATGGCATTATTCAGGAGGAGATTTATGTTGAGCAACCACTTGGTTTCGAGGCTTACAATGGAGAGTCCCATGTTTGTCGCCTGAAAAAGGCGTTGTATGGTCTGAAGCAAGCTCCCAGAGCTTGGTATTCTTGCATTGATGCGTACTTGCAACATATGGGTTTCATGAAGTGTGATGCAGACCCCAACTTGTATTACATCATTGTTGATGGTGAGATGCTTATGCTTATTCTCTATGTTGATGATTTGTTCATTACAGGTGCAGAGAAACTTATTGAGGGTTGCAAGAGGGATCTTGCCTCAGAGTTTGACATGAAGGATATAGGGATGATGCATTACTTTCTAGGGTTGGAGGTGTGGCAGGAAGAGGGGCATATCTTCCTGGGACAGGGAAAATATACAATTGATATTCTCAGCAGATTCCACATGGGTGATTGCAAACCCATGTCCACTCCCATGGCCACCAATGGGAAGGAGCTTTATTCCTCGGATTCCGGGTTGGTGGATCCTACATTATATCGTCAACTCATTGGTTCCTTGATGTATTTGGTCAATACTTGACCATATATTTGTTTTGCAGTTAATACTCTCAGTCAGTTTATGGTGGAGCCCAGGAGAGTTCACTGGATAACTGCAAAACATGTGCTACAGTATTTGATGGGCACTATTGATTATGGTCTGGATTATGTTCATGGTGATGGAGTGAGACTTGCAGGATTCACAGATTCAGATTGGGCAGGTTTAGTTTCAGACAAGAAAAGCACATCGGGTTGTTGTTTTGGATTGGGTTCGGCTATTTTGTCATGGCTTAGTCGAAAGCAGAAGTCTGTTGCTTTGAGCTCAGCTGAAGCAGAGTATATGGCTGCGAGCCAAGCCTCTTGTGAGGCCATTTGGCTTCGCAAATTGTTGACAAGTTTGTTCGGACATGAGTTGGGGCCTACGATGATTTATTGCGACAATCAGAGTTGTTTAAAACTCACGGAGAATCCGGTATTTCATGATCGGTCGAAACACATTGAGATCCGATATCACTTCATTCGTGATCATGTTCAGAGAGGGGTTGTGAAGCATGAATATGTGTCTACAGATGAGCAGGTGGCTGACATCTTCACAAAGTCTCTTCCGAGAGGAAAGCATGTTTATTTCAGGGACAAGACGGGGGTGGTAAGTAACACCTTCCTCTGTAAGAGGGAGTGTTAATTTTTATACCGAGGCAAGTGGGTTCCTTAGGCTTGGTCTCTTTGCCTAGGGAAATGTGACCACTTTAAATGTAAACCCCTTTTTTATTTCATAAAGTGAAAGTGACTTGGGAAATAAAAGCTAAGTGGGTCTTTTATTTAAGTTGGGTAAGTAAAATATTAAAAAGTGATTTTCATGTGCACTTTATTTTCCACCGTTGATCCAATTCATTATGAGCCTTTGGATCATGTGGACACCCAAAAGTCACTTTGGGAATATGGAAGGTCAAGAGGGGAAAGAGACCATTAAATGTCTCTCATGAGTCTATTGAGAGAACACACACGCAAGCATTCCCTGAAGGGAGAGTAGATTGAAGAGTAGGAAGAATATCATTTCCAGAAAAGAGTGGCACGGATTTCCATGCAAAGGTGGGCACGGAAATCGAGGTAAATACCAACATTTATCACAGCCATAACCAGTCGACACAGTACGGATTTTCTGCACAGAAATCAAGGAGAAATCTGCACAGAAATCGAGGCAGCCGTACAACATTTGTTGAACCCATACGGTCATACGGATCCGTACAGCCTGCACATAAATCGAGGTCCGTACAGTGCTGTCCGTACAGCGTACAGAATTTCTGAGTAAGCTTGGCTCAGATTTTGAGGAGGTTGATTGGCACGGTTTCCAAGAAAGTTTTGTCTTGGGAAGAGAGAGATAAGTTGTCTCTGCTGTGTATTTTATTTTTTGCTGCAAATGTAATTTCCAGATGTTTGAAAATTAATAAAAGAAGCTGCCCTCTCAGAAGAACAGGTTTCCCCCACCCTGGGGGTTTTTCCTGGGTCATTTTTGGACCAACATTTCCTGTGTACTGTGGTTATTTATTGCCGAGTTATTTCTGCATTTAATTTGCAGTCAAAGAAGTTGTCTCTTGTGTTTCAAATTCAGCAATTTCATTTTCAGAATTTAATAAATGTTATAAGATGAATTTTCTGTTCATGGGTTGGGCATTAAATTATGAGAGTGATAAGGAGTGATTGAAACCTGATTGGGATATCAAATTTCTTCAGGAATCAGATCATGAGCTGCTGAACCTAATACTCGCCAGATTTTTTGGGTCTTGTACCCATTGTATTATTCACCACTGACGATTGAGCTTATTGTATATTTGCTTTTTAGTGCATATCTGTGTGTCTATGTGCTGTGTGGAGTTAATCATGTAAGATACTAATTTAAACACATAAATCGAATATACTTACTAACCTTCACTTCTTCTTTTTCTTATGTTATTCTTAAGAGACTAAATTACAAGTGAATTTTAACCCCACTGAATTTTGATATTACAAGTGAATTTTGAGCCGATCGAATTTTGATTTGAGTGAAATGTTCTTTCATATTGCTTTTGGTGTTCTACTGTTGCAATTCGGCGTCTTAGCATTTGCATCTTGATGTTTATATGCAGGCATTGATATGGTCCAAGATGAGTACTGGACTTCCGATAGACATTTATTCAGGAATGAAGGGCCAGAATTATCTTTCATTTTGTAGGCTTGATATTGATATTCACAAGTATGGATTTTTTGAATATATATCCAAAAATATTTCATATATTTTCTTCCTCTATGTTTCATTTATCAAGGATTTCTAGTTTGAGTTGATGCTTGATATTTCTTTTGATTGCATAGAAATATTCCTCATGTTCATGTACATGAAAAGCGGGACAACAATGATAAATGGAATGGAGCAGAAATTCAAGTTACAATTGAAGGCAATTGGACAACTTATCGTGTGGGTAGTAAGTTAGGGTGCAGAATATGCAACTTGTTTTTTTTGTTTTATCTATTAGAAATTTATTTATGGCTGTCCCTTCGGATTTTTTTGATTGGTTTGTGCAGTCGAAGATAATACAGTATATGCGCCAAATGGCTGTAATAACACCATATGCTCAGTTTCTATTCCGATATGTTTCAGCAACAGTAGAGTAAGAATTGCTTTAGCAAGAACCTTTGGACATATAGCATAAGTTCCTCACTATTTATTTTACTGCTCTTGTTCTCGTGTTTTCTGGACAGAATTCTTTCTTTTTCTGCTTTTAATATGAAGTGAAAAAGTATTTTGATTATGAAGAATTCTCATTGAAAACTAGGTAGAGGGAGGGGAAGTTTCATATTCTGCAGTAGTTAATAGTAGTTCTATGTTGGTTGTTGTTTGATAATGATAGTAGAGTGATTAGCTTTATTCATCCATTATAAAACCAAACTATATATCCTCCATCTCCTCTCAAGGAATGAATTGCAAAAGATGACGACAACAACAACTACTTTAGGAGAAGGAGAAGAAGATTGGAGATTAATCTTAGAGTATTAGAGAGCAAGCAGTAGAACTAGATCTCCTTCAAATCATATCAATAATAGTTGGGGATAACAAAAGGTGGCATTAGCTTTGAATATGAAGTTCTAATTTTGGATTCTTTTTACTTTTGAGTCATCTTGCAGCAAGAATGTCACAATAAGATTTGCACGAAGGACAGATGTGATGCCTCCAGTACCTATTGAAACAAACTATCATCCTTCTGCTGTAGATCTGTTACTTATCAAGCGCCTTATTGCGGAGACATCAAAGCAGAACCTTATCCAGTTTCTCCAGCATGAGTTTGTTAATATCAGCAAATCCCATGCTGATCGCTTAATTGGTAAGTTTGTCCCATTACTTTTAGCTTTTTTTTTTTTTATTGTTTCTGTCCAAAGAGTGAATTTCGGATACAATTTTGCATTTAGTTAGCTTGAAATGGCAGAACTTTAAAAATAAACTGCATTCAATTTGTATTTATTTGCAAGTGAGAGGTTTTGGATGGGTAAATATTTATTGAGTCATTCTGTGAGTTCATGCCATTCCGTGCTGTCACATCAAGTTTAGTGAGTTCATGCAATGTGGTTTTAAATTCTATCTTGTACTCATTTGTGAACTTGATAGGTATTTATGTAGATTGAGAATTGTAAAAGCACAAAGAAGAATGGAAGGATGTGCAAAATTCCTTATCTTATTGAAAGAATCATCTGATATGAATGGAAGCTGATGCCATGAATCCTTAAACTATAGGATAAAGAAATGCAAGAAAGAAAGGGTGTTTAAGGATAAGATGGAGGATCTTCGAAAGTTGATAATGTTAGAATATAAGAGATGTGCTCGTTTTCACCATAGACAATATAGCAATATTGTCACCCAACCATAGGCACAAAGGCCACCCCCGAGCACCGTTAACCTTGATAGACAAAATAATTTCGAAAGCAGATCAATAGTCAACAAAGGTAGCGTACCTCTCTCCAAGGCTAGCGTACCAAGCAACAATAGGCAAAGACCAAACAGAAAGTCCAAACCATAACCCAAGACTAAGTCACTACTGCAACAGTTGCAGTCCTCCACGAGTCATGCGCACCTCTAGTCCTTATGCAGTTGTGAGTGAGTGAGGCCAAATGAGCTCTAGCGCCCTCTATTTATACTGCTCCAACTCCCCTGATTGGGCTGACTTCTCTTCCTGGAGGCTAATAACTCAATATTAATTAATCTCTTGAGCCGACTTGTCTTCTAGGGTTATTATCCAAAGTTTTAACGTTTCTCTTGCTTCCCGAAATATTCTAGTCTCGTCAAGGTTACACGTAGAGGTTAATACCTCCCGCAACTACCATAATTATCAACACTCCCTCCTAGCTAGGGAGGTATTAAAGGCAATGGTCTTGAGCACAAACAAACCATTCATCCAGTAGCATCATCATAGCCACATAGGCTATCTCATGATCAAATCACGAGCACCATCATCACTATCCAACTAGATAGTCTCCATGGAAATCAGAACAATGCCATCCAATAGAACACAACTGTGTCTATTCGTAGTAGTATACAACTACTATCCAGTGGTACACAACCACTCCTAGTAGCACACTGCTACTAACCAGTGACACACAATCACTACCAGTGGATCACATCCACCACAGTGGCATACATACATACAATCTCTACAACAATCATATCATCTGATATCAACAATATCATGATACAAACTGAGTCATCTAGGCCATTCTTCCACTCACATCTGTGAGATTTGGAAGAGCATCTGCCCTTAGAAACTTAAACATTAGCCATGGGCTATCTGGACTATTCTTCCCAAGCATAGAAGAATAACTGTCCTTGGTTTCTGAACCTAGACCATTCAACCTAACTGGGCCATTCTTCCTGCACTAATCGTAGTGCAACATTGAGAGAATGAGTCTGCCATAGGGAATGACTGTCCCTGATTGCTGAACCTGGACCATTCTTACGACACTAATCATAGTGCAACCTGGAGAGAATGAGTCTGCCCTAGGGAATGACTGTTTGGACCATTTCCTACGGAAATGACTGTCGTGCACCAACCTCCTATATCGGACCATTCTTCGAAACTGCACACAACTGTGAACTTCGAAAGAATGACTGCCCGAAGAGGCGAACCATTTAGCTTGACCACTTCTCAGAGTGACTACCAAGAAGAATGACTGTCCTAGACCATTCCCCACACTGGCCACAAGGGGAATTGCTGTCTATGGTACATCAACAATCTATCGGACCATTTTTGTTACGAAAATGATTGTCCGCTCTGGACCATTTTCTGAACTAAAAAATGACTATCCGTAAAACATCTTGAACCACTTTCCCGACTGGAAAGCAACTGCCCACCCTGGACCATTTTCTGAACTGGAAAATGACTGCCCATATATCAATAACATATCAGTGCTCCCTCCCAACTTGGGGAGCCATCTCTTCTCTTTCAACTAAGGGAGTTATCTCCATGATCCCCATCTTGTCCCTTAAGTACGCAAACTTTATTCTGGACAGAGGCTTTGTCAAAATATCTGTTACCTGCTCATCTGTGGAGATATACTGGAGTTGCACTTCTCCTTCTTGGACTTTATCACGAATAAAGTAGTTTTTGATCTTAATATGTTTCGACCAGTCATGAAACACTGGGTGTTCTGATAGCTTCATACAACTTTGATTGTCACAGTATATTATGGTCGAATCTGGTACCTGATCAAATAGTCCAGAAATTAACTTCCTCAGTCATACTACTTCGGTACATTGCGATATATTTTGCTTCTGCAGTGCTGAGTGCGACAGACTTCTGTTTCCATTGGCCCATGATATCATAGCAGAGCCCAAGCTAAAACACATCCCTGAAGTACTCCTTCTGTCTTCTGCACTCCCTGCCCAATCTGAATCTGTGAATCCATGAAGTTGTACATCACTGGTTGAGGTGTATCTTAAACCATAGTTTAACGTCCCACGAATATATCTTAGAACACGCTTTGCAACTATCTAGAGCTCATGTCTGGGTTCCACCTGGAATTGGCTTAAAGTGTTTACAACAAAGCAAATATCTGGTCGAGTATTCATTAGATACATCAACGACCCAATCAATTGCCGATACATGGACGGATCTACTGGATCAGAATCCGAGTCTCTTACTTTTCTTATGTTTGTGGTCATAGGAGTGGCTATGGATTTACAATCCATCATTCCAAATTTTTGAAGGATTTTTACTGTATACTTTCCTTGTCCAAGGAAGACTTCACCACGCTTCTGCCATACTTCTAGTCCCAGGTAATAATGCATGAGACCAAGATCTTTCATATCGAACTCAGAAGCTAACTCCTTCTTACACTGGGTGATGAGAGACTCTGCACCTGTCAAGAATAGATCGTCGACATACAACAGTAGAATCATAGGTGCATTGTTCACAACCTTGTAGTAGAGATTTGGATCTGGATGACTCTTAGCGAAACCAAGTCTTATTAAGTAACTATCAATTCTGACATACCAAAGCTCTTGGAGATTGCTTGAGTCCATACATGACTTTCTTTAATCTCCAAACATGAGTGTCTTTGGGATGTACCTCAAAGCCTTGAGGTTGTTCAATGTACACTTTCTTCA
The DNA here is from genome assembly GCA_010110895.2 of Picea sitchensis. Taxonomy (NCBI): domain Eukaryota; kingdom Viridiplantae; phylum Streptophyta; class Pinopsida; order Pinales; family Pinaceae; genus Picea; species Picea sitchensis. Next base: position 38,702 of record SNQJ01S0063307.1, read on the forward strand.
ATTGCTCCAATGAGAAAAGATGTCTTTACATCCCATCTGATGTAAACTCCATCCCATGGAAGCAACAAGGGACATAATGGCTCTAATTGAAGTGTATCTGGCAACAGGAGCAAAGGTTTCATCATAATCTTCTCCCTCCTTCTCGGAGAACCCTTTAGCCACAAACCTTGCCTTGTATTTATCTATGCTCCCATCTACTGCATGTTTGATCTTGTAGACCCATTTTGAAGTTACCACTAATTTTTCCTTGGGTCTAGGCATAATTTCCCACACGTCATTTTTCATGATAGACTGGTATTCTTCTGTCATGGCTTCTTTCCACTGTTTCTTTTGAACTGCTTCTTCAAATGTTGTGGGTTCTTCGTTTATAAGTTTTGTCATACATGTTGCATAGCTGGAGAATCTTTTGGGCTTCTTGCTTTCCCTGGAAGTACCATTTGGAGCTTTGAGTCTTTTTGCTTTTTGTAGAGTAGCTTTAAGCCAAGATGGACGTTTTCTAGTTTTGGGTATATTGACTAATTCAATAGGTCCGCATGGTTGCACTGGATGATCATGTTGTTTTGGTTCTTCATTCCGACTTTCTAGAAAATCGATGCTTTCTTCTTTAGGCTTTTCATATTCCTCTTCCATGGAGTCTTTTATAGACTTCTTGAAAGCCAACTTCTCATTGAAAGTTACGTCTCTGCTGACTTCAATCTTATGTTGTTCTGGAATATAAATTCTGTAGGCTTTGGAGGATTCACTATATCCATCAATTATACCTTTCCTTCCTGAGGGTTCTAGTTTCTTCCTTTTGTCCCTGGGAGCATGAATGTAAACGGGACAACCAAAGATTCTTAAGTGTTCCACACTAGGTTTCTTTCCTGAGAAAGCTTCTTCTAGGGTCATATCTTTCAATATGCGGTGGGGACTTCTGTTCTGAACATATATTGCTATCATGGTTGCTTCTCCCCATAGGAACATGGATAGACTTTGATCATTCATTTGTGCCTTCATGGTTTCTTTAGTGGATCTATTCTTCCTTTTTGCTCCACCATTTTGTTGAGGATTATGAGGAACGATTAGCTCCCTCCTAATCCCTACTGATTTACACAAGGCAACAAATTCCTTGGATGTGTATTCTCGTCCATTATCTGTTCTCAAAGTCTTGATTTTCTTGTTTGTGAGGTTTTCTATTTCTGCCTTGAATTCCTGAAAGTTGCTGAAAACTTTATCCTTTGTCTTCAAGAGATATAACCAAGTCGTTCTTGAGTAATATCTATGAAGGTTACATAATAAAGAGAATCTCCTAGAGATTTGACTGGCATTGGACCACAAACATCTGAATGTATTAGATCTAGGATTTCTTCAGATCTATTATCGCTACTTGAGAATGGCTTCTTAACATTCTTACCACGTGCACATCCTCTACAAATTCCTTCTTGTACAGATTGTAGTTCTGGTATTCCTTCAACCATTTTCTTGAGGAAAGGTAATGCTTGATAGTTAAGATGAGCATACCTTCTATGCCGAAGTTCACTGGGATTGACTTGATCATGTACAAGAGCTACATCATTTCGTTCTAGTAGTTTGTATAATCTGCCTTCACAAGTTCCAATAACTCTAGCATTCTCTATGTTGGAGTCTCTAAACCAAGATAGTACTTCACCATCTACAAAGGCTATTCTATTTCCTTTGTCTTTTAAGTAAGAGATAGATACAAGATTCTTTTCTAAACCAGGTACTTATAAGACATTACTCAAATGAACATTGTTACCTGATTCCAATTTGATAGAGACTTGACCAATTCCTTTGACTGGATAGGTGTTCTTGTCTCCAAGTTCTACTTTGTGAGATGTCTTCTTTTCGTTTAGATTGGAGAGTCTAGCCTGGTCTCCTGTCATATGCCTGGAAGCTCCACTGTCAATTATCAACATGTTATCTTCAAGGGATCCTACAAGAGCTGAATAATGTAGACGATCTGTCTTTTTATTCATGATTTCTATTGACTGATAGTTGGTCATACTTTGATTTTCACTGGTCAAACCTTGACTTTGACCCAAAATCTCAACCTTGACGTTTTTGCCTTCTAAGAGTGCCAATAGGTGCGCTGGACTAAGGCGCACCAGGCTATCCTTTCCTTGGTCAAAACGTTCCATCATAAAGTGGTGGGCAAAAGGTGTAGGGTTTTGCAGCTGCACCTGCTAGAAACCCTAGCGACAATGCTTCAATAACTGCACCTTCTAGAAACCCTAGCGACAGTTCTTCAGCGAGCTTTATAACGTATGTCTTATCTTCCCTGCAGTGGTTAGACTGACTAAAGGAGGTGTGTGCCCATAACTTCTTAAAATATAAGAGATGTGCTCGTTTTCACCATAGACAATATGGCAATATTATTTACCAACCATAGGCACAAAGGCCACCCCCGAGCACCTTTAACCTTGACAGATAGAATAATTCCAGAAGCATACCAATAGTCAACCAAGGTAGCGTACCTCTCTCCAAGGCTAGCGTACCAAGCAACAACAACTAAAGACCAAACAGAAAGTTCAAACCATAACCCAAGACTAAGTCACTATTGCAACAATTGCAGTTCTCTGTTGAGTTTCAGTGTACCTTGGGAAGTGGTCGCCTTGTGGTTTTGCGTGTCTAACCACAAGTGGGAAATACATTGGGACTATGTACCTTGTACTTTATGTCTAATTCAACTTTGACTTCACTTAAGTCAAAAAGTTGAATTTTGTCACTTAAGGCAACAATGACTAATTAATCACTAATTGGATAAATTAATAGACATAAAGTGAACTTAGGGAACTTAACCCAAAGTGGGTTTGTGAGTGAGATTATTGTGTGATGATCTCAACCTTTGATTAGAGATGGCATGGGAAGATCCTAGCCATCCAAATCTTAGGTTTTCTTATGGAGGTTCAAGAGGGGCGCATAGGGCCCAAGGAGGCTCATTCACTCTTATGTTCACTTGGAGAGTTTGAGAGGGAGCATGAGGATGAAGTTGGATGCTTTGGTTGAGGGATGCTTGGGTGCCTCTATCCATGGAGGAGCTATGGAGGCTTGGACCCTTACTTATTTGTGGTGATCATCTTTGCTTGGAGGAGGGTGCACTATAGGAGGAGGGCACACACCTAGCAGGCACTAGCTAGACTTGGGCGATTGCTGATTTGTTTGTCTCATTGGAGAGGTAGCATACAAGAGCATATTGTGGTGCAAGGGATTCTTCTTCGGAGCAACAAGGATAAAGGGGGCATCACTTGAGTGAGTTTGGCAACAAGGGAAGAGGGCGCACTAAGCTTGGGCGCATATCTTCTTGGTTCCTTTGGCAAGACTCGAGAGGAGCTTGCTATGTATACAGGTTCCATTGTTCTAGTTTACTTGTTGTACTCTATGCTTTAAACATCACTTATATATACTTCCATTCCAAATTGGTTTTCCCCGTGGGGGTTTTATCCAGGGTCATGTTGACCAAAAACACTTGTGTTCATTTCATGCCTGCTTAGTGTAGATCAACTTGATAGTGTTGTAAAGATCTAGAGGAGTGTTAATTGTTTTGAGCTATATTGCATGTGCTAACCATTGGTTTGAAAACACTGGCAAGGGCACCTCAAAAAACACTTAACCAATCAAATTTATGAGCAGAAAAGTTGCATAACTGTTTGCTGTCCTAAAACAGCAGCAAAGGACAGTTTGGAGATTGGAACTTAGAGCTAAATTCTGGTCAAAGACAGACCAGATTTGGCAGCATCATAGTACCTCGGTTTTCTTCATGGTATCAGAGCGTTGTTGGCGAACACTTGCTGATTTCTAGAGCTTTTTGTGGGCAACTTCTTGACAGCTTGTTGGCAGATTTTTGGGGCAGCTAGTTGACAGTTTTGTTGGACAGCTTGTTGGCTGATTTGTTGGACAACTTATAGGACTGTTGTGGACTTAGTAGACAACCTCGTTTCACACTTGTGTTGACAGGAGAGGCTGATTTGGACAACCTCTTTTCACACCTGTTTTGTCAAGAGTGAGGTTTTAGTTTGACTGCCTCTTTTCACACATGTGTTGACAGGAGTGAGGCAGTGCTCTTTTGCAGTTGTAGCATCAGTGTGAGTTCAGTGGTCAGATATGTCAGTATCCCAGATGTGGGCAGAGGATAGGCTAGCTAGAGCTTGCAACTGGTCCCCTTGGAAGACCAGGATCATTTTCGTCTTGGAGGATCTTGAGCTATGGGATATAGTTCAAACTCCCGTGGTGATTCCTCTTGCACCTGCTCCATCACCATTGTTGGATGCAGATTTTAGGAAGAAAAACACCAAGGCAAAGAGGACTATTTGTGATGCAGAGGGGGATGACATCTTACCCCACTTGACTGGTAAAGACTATGCATTTGAGATATGGGCATCATTGTGCAAGCTTTACCAGAGTCCCAACCAGAACCGAATGATGGTTCTACAAGACAAACTCAGGAGCATTCAGATGCTCAAGACATAGTCGGTCACTTCATACCTTGGCAGGTTCACTTAGATCAGAGATGAGTTAGCAGCGGTCGAAGAGATTGTGGATTCAAACTTTATGGTGAGGACAACTTTAAACAACTTTTCCAAACCTTGGGGTTCATTTGTACGAGACATTGTTGCCTCGGAGGTCATGCCTACTTGGGAGAGACTTTGGGATGATTTCGTACAAGAGGACTTGAGATGCATCTCTGGGTCTTCAGGACAACAACGAATATTTGAGGGTGATGAGGATCTTGCTCTTTAGACAAAGGGAAAGAAGAAGGTCGGCAAGGGTGCACGATAGGGTCCCAAGATGGGGGCCAAGCCACAGACAGAGGGTGGCAGTGCGCATAAGAGGGATATGAGCAAAGTGAAGTGCTTTGCTTGTAAGAGGATGGGGCGGTGAGGGATCACATCATACCCCACAAGGAGAGGCCGGGTGGTACAACAACTATAGCGGATGAGATAGTTTCAGGCACAGTTTGAGAGGGAGTGTGCCTTCCACATTTGTTGCACTTCAGTTGAGACGACACCTAGCATTTGGTACATAGACAACGGGGCTTCGAGCCACATGACTGGTCTTAGAGAGCATTTAACTGACCTCAGAGATCCAAAGGTCAGGATGGGGATTGTTCTTGGTGATGATTCCATAGTCAGAGTTGCTGGGCGTGGCACAATTACTTTTCAGAGGGAGAGTATGCCACCTCTTTCGTTCAGGGATGTTCTCTACGTTCTCGGGTTCAAGAAGAATCAAATATCAGTTTCCACCCTCCAGGATAGGGGTCTTGAGGTGTCCTTCAGAGGGACAAAGGTCCTCATACACCCTAAGGGGTCCCGTCTCACCTCAGGGAAGGTGATTGGAGTGAGGGATGGGAAACTATACAGATTGCTTTTTCATCCCCCACATGCTTTGGTAGCGAGTAGCGACAACAACAGTCAGTTGTGTGAGTTGTGGCATCGAAGGATGGCTCACCTTCATCATGGGGCTCTTGGAGGACTGAGAGAGGTTGTGACAGGAGTGCCACAGTTCAGTTCATAGCATCAGGATGTGTGTAGAGGGTGTGCGCTTGGTAAGTTTACCAAGGTTGCTTTTACCAACAGTGACATCAGGTCAGTTAGGGTACTGGATTTAGTACACATACCATTAAATTAAAATATTAAAATGTACCATGTATCTATCTATATATATTTTAAATACACATACCATCTAAGTTAAGTACACATACCATCTAAATTAAAATATTAAATGTGTACAGGATTTAGTACACGTACCATCTATCTATCTATATATATTTAAAATATTAATTAACAATAACATACCATTATTACATATTAAATATA
>SNQJ01S0063307.1:67837-83280 GCA_010110895.2 Picea sitchensis
GAATGGCCCAGGGTGGGGAATGGTCCAGGTTCAGAAGACAGGACAATTATTCTTCCTTGCTTGAGAAGAATAGTCCAGATATCTCATTGTTCTACTCTGAGGGCAAATATTCTTTCATATCTCACAAACGTGAGTGAAAGATTGGCCCAGATGATTTAGTTTATTTTAACAATATTTTTCTGTGCAGGTTGGCATCAGATGATTGTTATGGAGACTACTTGTCTCCAGACAATAGAAATATACTACTGTGGTGGATTTGTTCCACTGTTTGTGACTATGTGTCACGGTTTGAGTAGTTGCGTACTACCATGGATAAACACAGGTGTGATCTATCAATTGATATTGTACCAGTTGTCATAGGAGATTATCCAGTTGGATAATAATGACGGTGCTCGTGATACTACCAATTGAATGGTCTGTTTGTGCTCAAGACCATACCTCTCTAGCTAGGAGGGAGTGTTGATATTATGGTAGCTTCGGGAGGTATGAACCTCTATTGTGACCTATGACGAGATTAGAATGTTCCGGAAGGAAGCAAAGAAATGAAGGAAACCCTAGACAAGAAGTTGCTACAAAAATATAATTAATATGAATTAATTAGTACCCAGAAGGAGAAGTTGGCCCTAGTAAGTCTGCCATAATCACTATAAATACAGGGCGCCAGTCTCTCATTTGACACACTTCTCAGAATTGCAGAGAGCAGTTTCTGTGCACTGCAGTCCAACAACTTTGTGCGCAAGTCTTGGGGAAGGTGCTGCGCCAGTTCTTGGGTGGGACTATCTGCTCAGCTTGGTTACTTCTTGCTTGGTGCATTAGCTTCTCTTGGCTATTGGATTGCTACCATGATTATTTTCTCTATCAAAGTCAAGGTGCTCGGAGGGTGGCTTCAGCCTATGGTTGGGTGACAAGGGTATTGTCAATGGTAAAACGAGCACAATCTTTCATTTTCTAACACTTAGTTGTTTAGATCAGTGTTAGGAGCTTGTTAAGATCCTAGAGGAGTGCTATATGTTTTGAGGGTTTGCATGTACTAACATTGGGTTACTAAAACTACTTGCAAGGGCACCTTAAAAGAGCATATATCAATCGGTTGGGGGTAGAATTCTTGGCAGATTTGAGCAGACCTGTTTGCTGTCCTAAAACGCAACAAATGATAGATTTGATTGATTAAACTTAGAGCTCAACTAGAGGTCAAAGACAGACCTGTTGGGCAGCCCTCATAGTTCGTCAAAAATCTGCATGCACTGATGACCAAGTCTTAGGGAGATGAGTCTTTTACATAATAGAGACCTCATGATGGCTCATTTTATTATAATTCCCCCATGGGGGTATGGAACATGCATAAAAAAGAGGAAGACGGAAATTTTTGAAGGGACCATAAGACCCGGTTGGACTTCTGAACACTGAATTTGAACAAGTGCCTTGTTCAATCTTTGCGGATCATCGTCGGTCCTACCTGGTGCAACTAGGGCAGTAACAAAAGGCATCCCTTAGAAAAGTATGCGTGCGATCACAAATTTAAAAGCACTAGTAAAAGATGCCCTAGTCTTGATGTACATGGTATGTAGAGAGAAGGATGCAACCCACTTTAAGGAGGCATGATTGCCATTGATGCATTAGGTTCTCTATGATGGAACAATTTTCAATTAGGTTGATATCTTCTCATTCAACTTGAATTTTGTAATAAAATTGACATGCTCACCCTCAACAAGTCAAGAGTCCAAATTTTAGATGGGCTCTTATCTAATGGATACAATTTGCGTAGTAAATACCCTTCCTAGAATGGGTCGTGTCTGGAATAACTAATTTACTCCTTTTCATGTCTACTAAAAGACACTATGTAAATCAAGATATAGTGTGCATTACCAGTCTCTGTGTGATTTCTTGGCCTCATTGCATCAACTCTTTTTAAGGGAACCTTGCCCCTTGAACAAGTATTGGGAAAGTGAGATGCATCCTCAATGAACAAGTATGCATGAAATTATGTAGAATAAGGGCTCCAAAGGTGAATCTCTATCACATGTGCAAATCTGCCTCCAAATGTGTGACCTCAACAATCAAACATCCCTCAAAAGATGTGAGCATCTACCAGTCATGTGAAAGCAAAGACAATTCCAAGTTGCCAACATTCAACATGTCTTCTGTGATGCTTGTCGAAAGAATGCCTATGAAAAGGACCCTGTTAAGAATTTTTCGGTGTTAACAATTTGCCTGAAGAGGACCCTGTTAGGATCAAAGCTTTGTCTGGTTTACATTTCCGAGAATATTTTTTTACCCTATGTTCTAATGGTTTTGGTTATGGCTATTAGGAATTCCAGCTATAAGGTGATTCCTCATAAGGTCTTCGTTGGCGATCGCGACAGGTTAGACAAGGACTTCTTGAAGGAGGAGCTCTTTGCTACACTTTGCTTGATATAGAATGGGAATTTTCTTGGGTATGGATTGGATGTCTTGTGAGTAATACACTGCTATGCAGGATAGAATGGGGGATGATTTTTGCTGCTTGGCATCTGAGGGCTCGTCTTCATGACAATAGAGAGAGACTTTTAGCCATGGGCTTATTAATCTAATTCCCAAGAATGTTGTCATAGACTCCATAGGGGGTGGAGACATGTTACTTTGCCTCAAGTGGTCTAGAAGCTCCTAGCCAAGGCAATGGCTCTTCAGGCTTGTAATGTCACCCAAATGGTTGTTTGGAGGGAACACATAAGTTTTGTGTAGCGACAATTTATATTAGATACAATGTTCTCAACATGGGAGGCCACATGATGGTCTAGGGACTCTGACTAGTAGGTGCTCTTCTGAAAGATTGACTTGTACAAGGTCTATGATTGGATTGACTAGTCTTTTATCAGTAAGATGTTGACTTGTGATGTGTTGATATGGTTATTTTCCAGCACCTCAACGCTTTTTTCAATGAACAACTTCCTGTCCCTGTGTATTATTGTGTTGCATTGGTCTATTCGGCAAGGGTGTCCTTTGGGCCCTTCTCTTTATGTGTCGACAACAAGTTCTTTGGGCTATCTCTTGGAAGTTGCTTGCATCTATTGGCATTTACTAGGTATTTCGCTTCTAGATGGTTTGGAAATGGTGAACAACCATTTTGTAGGTGATTCTCTTCTTTCAGTTATATATATATATATATATATATATATATAGGACTTCAATGTATTATTAGAAGGTGCATTCATAAACACATAACTTTACATGAATGATCACCTTAAGGCCTATAAATGCAAGGCCATTCTTCATTTTAAAACATCATTCATTTTTATATTGTATTCAAATATACATTTATATATTTTTTGGTCTATACATTCATATCATAGTTAGACTTGGTAAAAAAATTACCAAACCTGGTAATTTTTTTTTCTAGACCCAATATGTTTTTTTCTTTTCCTTTTTTTATTCCAAACCCTCTCTCTCTCTCTCTCTCTCTCTCTCTCTCTCTCTCTCTATATATATATATATATATATATTATACCCTATAAAATTTAAGAATTAATGTAGTTGTCAAGGAAAAAACAAGGGCGCAATGATGAAATAAATACAAAATTATAGAGCCATAAGGAAGACATAAAATCTCTAAAATCTCGTTTGGATAGCATTGAGGTTGGCATGAACAAGCAACGAGAAGAATTGATGGAAATGCTGACCAAGCAAGGTATAAAGCATACATATATGTTGCAAAGAGTAGAAGATACATTACATAATATTATCACATTCAGAGGGCAAGAGAAAATTGAAAGAGAGGAAATAAATAGTGAGAACACAGATATGTTCAATAGAATAATGGAAAGACTAGAGCAAATCACACCTCAGCCTTCACCAATCTCAAGTAGAGAAGTACTAGATATATCTTTCTTAGGAAATACAAGTAACCTAGGATTTCAAGATAGAGATTATCAAAAAATTAAAAGGGAATGTAAAATTGATTGAAAACACATTGATATGAAGGAAGTTAAAGAAGAGCCAAAAACTTCTCATAAAAGTGAAGAAATCGACATCAAGTTCCTGGTACAAGAAATAGTGGATGAGGCCCTTGAAGAAAATATCTAACTCGTTGTGGAAGAAAATGAACGCACATGGAGTGTTGTCACTATGAAAGAAAGAAAACTCATGTTTACTCCAACTGATTCAAGCTCCCACCAACAACATGGTTTTTACCTTGTATTCCCATTTCTAGAGTTTACAAAGAATCATCAAATCCGCTCTAAAATAATTCACTTATTAAAAACCAAAAGGAGAGATCAATCTGCAGTTCTAGAAAATATAAAATGTATTAGCATTGTAAAAAAACATACAAAGAACGATGCAACTAAACAAGTAGTAGGTTATCAAAATTGCAACTCAATTTCAAGAATGTTAGATTGACAACAAATGTAGGGGAAAACAACAATATTTTCGCATCTAAAGCCGAGATTGATCAAATGGTTAAAACAGTAGAGTCACTAATAAAGGAAGGGAGAAATACCCAATTAGATGAGAACCACTTTGGTATTGAATTCGCATTGGCATTGCTGTCGCCTGATCGTGGGGTGCAACTCTTGGTGCTTCATATTATAAGCACATTTGCATCAAATAATGAGGAATACATGGCTAAATTAATTGTCTCCTGCAGTATCCTCCCTCCTCAACTCATGATCATGCCTTCTTCCAAGTCATTCATGAGGCACTTGTTCTTGGATGGTGGTGCTCTGAGACCCCTTCTTCATATGCTCAACATGCTCAATTTGCATAGGGATGCAGTTTTCATTCTTGATTCTTATTCATGGGAATGCACAATTGACTATGGCATTATAATCGAGGGAGGGCTATAAGATTTATTGGATCTCTTCTTCTCACCCAATATTCAGAACAATCCAAAGCTTGCACCGAGGTTTGGCCACTTGCTTTTCACTGTGGTCATCGCCAGGGATGCAAAGGCTTACTTCTTTAAGATAGGTGGCCTTCGACTCTAGAGAAGGACCGAACTAGCTAACAATACGTCAAATTGAGAAATCGTAGTGGGGTTATGAACTAAGATTTTGCAAAGAATCGACCATTTATCGATTATACAACTGGGAGTCTAATTTTTAGTATGAAGGAGCGTGATGACTTCATTTTTCTAGTGCAGTGTGCCCATGTGCTTGCTCTCTTCAAGCATCCTTACCATTTTAAAGGTATTTTTGTATTCAACAATTGCTTGGAGATTCTTTTGAAGCTCTACTGCTCAGTTGAACAAGATGACCCATACAAAGCAACATATGTGTTGCAAAATATCACACACATTGTTGTGGCAAATTTTCTTGGAATTTTTTTTGTGGTGGTGCCCTTCCTTGTTACCAACCCAAAGGCACCCATTTTCTTCCTTGAGATGGTACGAGCCGACGACAACTATAATGTAGATATCCCTAGCCCTAATTACGATATCGGCTTGAGGTACGAATCCGCTAAGAACTGTGACGTGTAGTTGTTGACGCATGCATACATTCTCTTCATTTTGGAGTGTCATGAGAAGATTAATGAAAAATATGACAATCCATTCCGGTCTGTGTTAAATTTTTAATTAAAATAAAGTACCTAGGCAAGTTTTTCTCATCCCTAGGCGCCTAAGGGGTGAGAAAGTGCCTAATGTGGGCCCTAGTCATTTAATTTGTGAGATGCAAATTAAAAGGTGACTTTATGACTTTAGTGAGGGTGAATGAAGAGACATTAAATCTCAGCCACTCATCTAATCTAATCTCAGCCATTGGATTGGAAAACTCCTCACCTACCTCATGAGGTCGATTAGGGTTGGAGGGCGCACCCTTTGTTGGGTTGTTGATTCATTTTGAGAGAGCAAGAGAGAGAGCATTTTTGAGCAGCAAGAGAGCAACCATTTTTGAGAGCTAGGGCATGCATCCCAAGGCAGTGTACTAGCACAGATTTCGAGGCAAGGAGTTCAGTATTCACAGGAGGCCGTACAACACAGATTCCAAGGTCCGTACAGTCTCGTGGGAGCACAGAAATCGAGAAAAGGGAGCAACATTTATTACTGGCCGTACAGTACGGATTTACTCAATCTGTACGGTTCAGTTTTGGCACAAATTTCGAGGGAACAACAACTGTACTCAGTCCGTACAATATGGATTTACACAGTCTGTACAACCTCTTTATTGCACAGAATTCGAGGCGTGTTGCTGTGTGTAATTTCAAGAAAATGTGGCACGGTTTTCTAGGAGGCCGTACAACCATTAATACACCCAGAAAGTTGCTACTGCAGTGGGCACGAATTTCAAGGTGACCGTACAACATTTTGGAGGCACAAAAATCAAAAAGCAGACCTGTATTTGATTGCAGAAAATTCTGGAAAGAATTTTGAGGAGTTTGGCTCATTTTCCTGTGTGAAGATTTAGCACGGTTATCGAGATAAGTTTGTCATTTAAATTTCTGAAGATGAACATGCTGTAGCAGAATTCTCTGAAGCTCCTAAATAATAAAAATCTCCCTCTCACTGGTTTTCCCCTTGTGGATTTTTCCAGGGTCAAAGTTAGACCGAAAATATGTGTCAATATTTTCTGAGTTTTATGTGCTGCTGATATTTTATTTCTGCGTTATAAACGATGTTCAGAATCCTCATGTTTCAGTTCTGAAATTAATTTTCTACTGTGTACTTAATTGCTGATATAAAACTGGGTTTGGGCATTAAACATTGGCTGAAAAATCAACGAGACTGTAACTGGCTTGGGGTCTGAAAAATTTACATGGTATCAGAGCTGAGTTGAAAAGAAGCAGAGATTTCAGCAGTTAGAAAGTTGGGACAGCAGTCACTTCACAGGGCAGATTTTTGAATTTATTATTTTCAGTAGAAAAGGGTCAATGGCTACAGGTTTGAGAGTTGAGGATAGACTTGATGGGGCAGCAAATTTTGGTGCTTGGAAAAAGAGGATGATCTTGCTTTTGCAAGAAAACGAGTTGTGGAACATTGTGGAAAATACCACTACTCATCCTGTTGTGGTACCTACTGATGCTAGTCTTCTTGTAGCTTGCACTAAGAAGAGTATCAAGGCTAAGAGGTTTATTCTTGATGCCATCAAGGATCATTTGATTCCTCATTTGATGGGAAAGACACATGCCTATGAGATGTGGGAGTCTTTGACTAAATTGTACCAGAGTACAAATAAGAACCGAAAAATGGTTTTGAGGGAAAAACTAAAGAGCATAAAAATGCCCAAGGCTGAAAATGTAGTCACATACCTTACTAGATTGACACAGGTGAGGGATGAGCTTGGAGCTGTGGGGGAAGCGATAGTTGACAGTGAGCTAGTGAGAACATCATTGAATGGAGTTTCCAAACAATGTGCTGTTTTTGTGGAGGGCATTGTTGCTAGGGAGAAGCTTTCCTGTTGGGAACGTCTTTGGGATGACTTTGTTCAAGAGGAGACCCGAAGAGGTTATGTACATGGCAGTTCATCTACAGGTCATGTTGAGGAGAATGTGGCTCTTGCTACCACTAGCAAGAAGAAGTTCAAAAAGGGTTCAAAGGGAGGAAACAAGCCCAAGGGTGAAGGGAAGAAAGACATGAGCAAAGTCAAGTGCTTTGCATGCGATAAGTTTGGGCACGATGCAGGTTAGTGTCCGAACAAGAAGAAGAAACAAACAACCACTTCAACAGAGGTGGAAGAGTTTTCCACCAAGTTTGACAAGGAATTTTCCTTGATTGTGTGTCTATCCACGAGGACTACTCATACAAATACTTGGTATATTGACAGTGGTGCCTCTCGCCATATGACAGGGGTTCGTGAGCACTTGACAGACTTCACAGAGATGGGAAATGTTGAGGTAGTGCTTGGAGATGACCGGGAGGTCAGAGTGGTTGGTAGCAGGACTGTTTCATTTCAGAGGGAGTCTTTGCCTCCCATGACTTTGATAGATGTTTTATATGTTCCGTGTTTGCAGAAGAACTTAGTGTCAGTTTCTACTATTGAGGAGAAGGGCTATGAGGTCTTGTTCCGTAATGGGCAGGTGCTTCTTTTCCCCAGGGGGTGTAGCATCACTTCGGCCAAACTGATTGGTACTAGACATGAGAGGCTGTACAAGTTTTTGTTCCAGCTAGTGAGAGCATTGATTCATACTACCGGCCCATGACCACTCTTGTGATTACCAAGTGGTAGAAGCTTCATGCTTCTGAGTCACAGTTGGTGGATTCCACTTTGTATCGTTAGTTGATCGAGTCATTGATGTATTTGGTCAATACCAGGCTAGATATTTGTTTTGCTTTCAACACTCTCAGTCAGATCATGGTGGAGCCTAGCAGAGTGCATTGGGTGGCAGCAAAACATGTGCTCAGGTATCTTTGTGGTATGATATGGTCTGGACTATCAGAGAGGGGATGGAGTTTGTCTGGTTGGCTACACAGACTCGGATTGGGTAGGATGTGTCAGTGACAGGAAAAGCACTTCAGAGTGCTGTTTCGGATTGGGATTAGCAGTTGTGTCTTGGTTCAGTTGTGAGGCCCTTTGGCTTTGCAAGATGTTGGTGGGATTGTTCGGTGTGCAGTTGAGGCCTACTGTGATTTACTGTGATAATCAGAGTTGCATTAAACTCTTGGAGAATCCAGTTTTTCATGACCGGTCTAAGCATATCGAGATTCGTTATCACTTCATCAATGACTATGTTCAGAGAGGATCTGTGGAGCATACATACCGGTCTAAGCATACATACTCACCAAGGCATTGGGTAGAGGCAAGTTTGTATTTTTCAGGGACAAGCTTGGAGTGGTGAGTAACACTTTCCTCGGTAATAGGGAGTGTTAAATTTTTAATTAAAATAAAGTACCTAGGCAAGTGTTTCTCATCCCTAGGCGCCTAAGGGGTGAGAACGTGCCTAATGTGGGCCCGAGTCATTTAATTTGTGAGATGCAAATTAAAATGTGACATTATGACTGTAGTGAGGGTGAATGTAGAGACATTAAATCTCAACCACTCATCTAATCTAATCTCAGCCATTGGATTGGAAAACTCCTCACCTACCTCATGAGGTCGATTAGAGTTGGAGGGCACACCCTTTGTTGGGTTGTTGATTCATTTTGAGAGAGCAAGAGAGAGAGCATTTCCGAGCATCAATAGAGCAACCATTTTTGAGAGCTAGGGCACGCATCACAAGGCAGTCTACTAGCATAGATTTCGAGGCAAGGAGTTCAGCATTCACGGGAGGCCGTACAACATGGATTCCAAGGTCCGTACATACTCGTGGGAGCACATAAATCGAGAAAAGAGAGCAACATTTATTATTGGCCGTACAATATGGATTTACTCAGTTTGTACAGTTCAGTTTTGGCACAAATTTCGAGGAGGGAACAACAATTGTACTCTGTCCGTACATTACGGATTTACATTGTATGTAGAACCGCTTTATTGCACAGAAATCGAGGCGTGTTGTTGTGTGTAATTTTTGGAAAGTGGCACGGTTTTCTAGGAGGTCGTACAAACATTAATACACCCAGAAAGTTGCTGCTGTAATTGGCACGAATTTCAAGGTGATCGTACAACATTTTGGAGGCACAGAAATCGAGGAGCAGACCTGTATTTGCTTGCAGAAAATTCTGGAAAGAATTTTGAGGAGTTTGGCTCATTTTCCTGTGTGAAGATTTGGCACGGTTATCGAGATAAGTTTGTCATTTAAATTTCTGAAGATGAACATGCTGTAACAGAATTCTCTGAAGCTCCTAAATAATAAAAATCTCCCTCTCTCACTTGTTTTCCCCTTGTGGGTTTTTCCAGGGTCAAAGTTAGACCGAAAATATCTGTGTCAATATTTTCTGAGTTTTATGTGCTGCTGATATTTTATTTCTGCGTTATAAACGATGTTCAAAATCCTCATGTTTCAGTTCTGAAATTAATTTTCTGCTGTGTATTTAATTGTTGATATAAAACTGGGTTTGGGCATTAAACATTGGTTGAAAAATTAGCGAGACTGAAACTGGGTTGCGGTCTGAAAATTTTACAGTTTGAAGGTTTTGAAGATGATTTGTGGGAGATATTAAGGAAAGAGCGAGGGTTAGGGTTGAACAAATTACAATTCTTCGAGGGAGAAGCATCTTAAAGAAGGTGAAAATGTTATGTATATAACATAACATTGTTATATATATGTGTGTATGTATGTATATATTTAAATATTATATATTTTTTGGTTTATCCATTTAAAGGTCAAAAACTATAAAAAGTTTCCAGCATAGGTCCTGTTATGCCCCACTTTAGGGATAACTAAGGAGATTATGTCTTGAGGCCCATAGGTCCTAGACATGGAGTACCAAGAGCTAGATCGACTTGAGCATGGCCCTGGAGAGCCCATCTTTTCTTCCCTCAACGCCTCCATTTTGTCAGCAACAACAACATCCATCACCTCGACCTGGTCCTGTAGCAGAAGTGGATCTTGCTCCATGAGGTAATAAGTCCGGGTATAATGGTATGTGTTACTCTAATCCTCAAAACCTTTGAATATGTGCATTTGATACTTTTTGTTTCTAACGGGTGCTTGGATCTTATACCTATCCACTTTTCCATATCTAGGGGGAATGACAGGTTGCCCTAGTAAGCTTGTGCCCATAGGTTTTGAGTTTCCACTGGGGGAATTCATGAAAAGCCATCGTCCGCTCCCACCATACTCATCACTTTCCATCTTTCTCCAGCTCATCCATCCCATTACATTGGTCCGGGCATTGGGTTGGCCAAATATTAAGGGTTGCACCTTACCTTGTGGGAAGAAGGGGCTAAAGGCCCAAAGGGTAAAAGCAGTTGGTAAAAGATAAAAGCCTAAAATGAAACCTCGAGATGCTTCACCCAGGGATCCCTGAGAAAACAGTAAAAGGCTTCTCAGCAAGAAACAGAGGGACCCATAAAAAGTAATAAAACAAGACCTTGTCAGAAAATAGCGGGTCTCATCACGAGCCAACCTATTAGATCCATGGGCGACTAGCAGTATGACACTACTAGCAGCTAGTTACCACGCCAGGGTAGTAGCTCTTAGTGGCATAGCCAAGAGAAAGGGGGTCTCATCACGAGCCAACCTTCTCATTTCTGTGAAAGTGCTTGTGGGTAACATTGCCACTACTGGTCACCACGCCAGGGCAGTATCCCCTGATTGTTTCTTGAAAGAAAATAGCAGCAAAGAATAAAGATAAAAGGCATGAATGGGCTTGGAAACACCTACATCCATGACAGGTGTAGCTCACCCTCTACATAGGCACGCACAGGTAAGCCATGCATTTCCATGATATCACTGCACCCCTTTTGTAGACATCCCTTACCACCTCATCCACTCACATGGCTTGGATTTGATTTCTCCCGGAAACAACCTACATTTAGTCAGGATTTGCCCAATAGGACGCCATGTCACTTCCTCCAAACTTGGCTTGTAGATTTGTATAATGTCTTTGAGCACTTGACTGGGTAAAAGGGTTTTTATGCACATGTTTAATAACTTTGATGATTAGATGTGATTGACATTGCTATGATCCTTGCGACTTATGAGCCCATGGAGGGCAGGTCTGTTGATGTGTAGGACCATACCCGACGGATAGGTACACATGGGGAGATTATTAATTCGGACCTCCATGGGGCTGAAAGCCCATCAGATGGATGTTGAGACCCCGGAGGGGGCAGAGACAGGTCAGAGGGTTTGCACCGGGGAAGAGGAGGACATTTCACATAAGGCAGCTTAACAAACCTGTACCCAGGGGGGTTGAGCCCTTTCCACTAGGACGTTGGCCTTGGAAGGCCCATGATGTCACCCAAGACACTCATGACGTCATCCAGTGCTTGTGGAGGTTTTGGGAGGCAGTTGTGGTAGTTGTGGCATGTGTGGCAGCTTCCAGAGGCCCAAGGGGGCCTAACATTTTTCTCTAGGAGGCCAACCTTGCCCTAAAAGGGGCTAACGTCACCCTAAAAGGGCATGACGTCTTCATTTATGTTTGATTTAAGGTTTTATCATGACATTTAATGTAAAACAATATTATTATGTATTTTTGGCCTTGTCGGCGTTTTGTGACCTAAAATTTAATTAAGGTCATGTGTATGGTATAAGTAAGAGAGCTAAAACTCTCTTTTATTCATCATCTTTCACTCACACTCGTGTGAGGTCTGAAATTTGCGCCCTCTTTTAGGGTTTTGGCTGAAATTACTAGTGCACACTTGTTGAAGGAGGCTTATGTTGGCTATTTTTTGCATTTTCTTGGTGGAAGGTTTACAACTAGGGTTTGGCATTGATGATACTTGGTGAATGTAAGTGAATTTCTGCAATCCTTCCATTACTTGAATGGTTATAGTATTTCACTTGCATTTTGTTAATGAAATTTGCTGGAATAAACCCTAGGAAATAAGCACATGTTGGTGTCCTTATTTTAATTCCCTGCTAAGATTGTGCCAAGGAGTTTTTACCTATTGAAGACATTGCTAGGGCCTTGCCATTGCAACACCCTACCTTTGCTCTTCAATCCTAGCCGTTTTTATCTTGTCATTGTGCTAAAGAAGGAGGAAAACACACTAAGGCCTAGGGTTACTACACCTTAGTGAGCCGTTTTCCCCTAGGGTTTGATGGTTGAAGCCTTGGCTCAACAACACTTCACCATCAATTTCTCTTCTCTTTAGCCATTCCATTATCATATTGATTCTTCAACTCTTGCCAGTACCTTTGACTCCATTTGCCCAATGATTGCACAAGTCTAAGACCTTTTACTTGAGTGTTTTTTGATCATAACCTCCAAAATCTTTGAACAACAATTAATACCTTCTAACCCTAACCTACTAACTCTGTTGTTGCCATTTATCCATTTGATTTATAGTTATACTTTGCAACATTAAATCCTTTAGTAAGCAATTGAGAGATTGGCTAAATGCGTAGTGTTCTTTGCTTCTGATGAATGTTGGTATTTTGACATTGATGATAAATCGTCCTTGCTCATTGTGAAGCTTCTTCTTAAGCCATTTATTGTGAAGTAACATATTGTGATTATTGCTATTGGACATCATTGATTTGCTTCATCAATATTATCAGTCAATTGCTTTATATCAGAAAGTCCTTGATTATATGAAGTACTAACCAACAAGTGATCTTGCAAATATATAGTTTCTTGTTGCTTTGTTTTGAGTAGGTACATTTCTGGTTATCATTATCTTTATTGGCTGTTTAGGCAGACTTTCTGATCGATGGTGACTTGTGATGGGGAAACTTTTACTTAGCTTTAAACCTTTGCCTTCTCAAATCCTCAGGTCACTAGTGACGTCTCCTCTAGGCGTAGCACCCTAAATAGAAAGAGTTATCTTATTGAGGTGACAATGATAGGATAGTCTCCAGTTGCGCCAATTTGCCTTTCTTTTACCTTTCCTTTACTTCCAAGTACAAACTGTGTGATAACATTTTGGCGCCGCTGCCGGGGAACACTGAGTCAATTCTCCTCAAGACGACACTTTTCGGTAAGCCTTTCTTCAAGAGTCCTTATCTTACAAAGCTTACCTGGCGACTCCACTAAGGGTGATTCCCTTATCTCTTTGGTAATTTGAAGAAAATTATCTGGCGACTCCACAATCCACAAGGAGGTATAATAAGCCTCCTCAATCCTTCAGAAGAAAGCCTCCCCGAAATTCTTTTGTAGTAAAATCACTCTTCGGAGGAAGCCTTCCTTTAAACATAATGTCTAGCGCAGGAACTCAAACTAACAATCCAAACCAAGTCAATAACCAAAGACAATGGTCATTCAGTGTTTTGAAACCGCTAGACATGACAGCTATACCAGGCTACCCTAGGCAGATGCCACCCAAGTATGAAAAGTGGCTATGTAAGTTCACCGGTACTGATGCAATCAGTGCTGAAGAGCATATGAGCAACTTTTGGGCGTTCTTCCAGCTTCACCCCGTTAGTGATGATGCTGAAGATTTAGTCATGAAATTGTTCTCTGCTACCCTCCTTGATGCTTCAAGATGTTGGTACCATAGTCTTCCTGATGGCAGTATTAAAACCATGGACAAATTGGAAGAGGCCTTTCTCAAAAGATGGAGTATCAAAGAAGACCCCAACATGCTGCTAACTAGGCTGAATACCCTCTGGAAACAAGATAACGAGACCATTAGAGAATTCCATGCTAGGTTTGAGACCCTGTTGCAGAAGATCCCTGTGAGCCATCATCCTACCAATAATTTCCTTGTTTACATCTACACCAAAGATTTTACTGGTCAACTAGGGTATCTCCTCAGGGATAAAACACCCAAACAATCCAAGAAGCTCAAGAATTAGCTACAAAGATTGAAGACAACCTCCACTCATCCAAAATTGAGCCTTTCTCAAACCCAATGGTCAAAATGGACATTAAACCCAAGATAGTCCACAACGTTGAGCCTTCCTCAGATATTTGCGCCAGCCTAGCAAAGTTGCAAATGACCATGGATGGCATCATGAAAGATCAAGAACTAATGATGAATAGAATTGTCAAACTGGAAAGAGCCCAGAGCCAAGCACCAAGCGTCCCATACAAAGGCCAATTCCAAAAAGAAAACCGAATTTATAGACCGAAGAATGATCAAGAGGTTCCTAATACTTTAGCTCCTACAAACATCATGGATGAAAATCCTTAGTGTTTGTAGTGTAGTGAAGCACACTGGGAACATGAGTGTCCCTACAACAATGGAGGCCATGACCAAGTAAACAATGTGGGCCATGTTATAGAAGGCCCCAGATTTGCCTAAATATCACTACTGAGGAACATCGAGAAGGAATAAGAAGCAACCAGGCAGGCTAGAATGGAAGTAATAAACAACTTAGACCAAGAATCAAAAGGGAAGTTGAAGAAACAAGAATTTCAGGTATATAGACGAAAGAAGCTAAACCAACCTATCTCTACCATTCCTGTAATAACTCAAACAAAACCTCCACCCTTGGACATTCTCCTTCCTAAAACTGTTGAAATATTGTAACTGCAAAGAGTGTTCTTATTATTATTGATATATTATTCATAGGATCAATCCCCATTGTGGATTGATCATGTCGGTTATTGTAATAGGACCAAATTCCCTTTTGCGGATTGGTCAAAAGACAATTATAATAGGCAGAATAAGAAGTCGGCCCCAACAGTTATTAAAGAGACCCAGAAATATAATAAAGGTAGGTTCACCCACCCAGTTTGAGAAGTCGGCCCTGCCAGTGAAGAGACACTTCATACGTGCTAGACTTGTATAAATAAAGGAGTCTAGCACCTCACTTAGACACAACTAACTTGCTCAGTTTGAGAGACAAGTACTGATCTGTTATCGACAAAGGAGAGAGAGAGTGGTGCATATCTTGGAGAGCACTTTTTGTTTTAGCATAGAGATCTCTTGGCATTGTATTGGCTATCTATATTAAGGAAGTTTTGCTAGGTTTTCTTCCCCTAGAGGGTTTCCCAGGATAAATGTTGTGTCTCTTGTGATTGTGTATTTCTCAGTGATCTTGGA
>SNQJ01S0063307.1:85519-101670 GCA_010110895.2 Picea sitchensis
GGCGCTCCCCCGCAGCCTTGATCTTGAGTGCTGTGACGTAAAGCAAGACGATGAGATGAGACAAGTACTGAGGTTCCAGCTTGACAGCTGTGACGTAAAGCCAATCTTGTATTATGATGAGCGAACTTTGTGCTGTGATGATGATGATGTATCAATTTTTATACTAATACATATTGATGCAGATGATGATGACATTCCTTTGAGAATGATGATGTTGCCGATGAAGAAAACTTCCGATGATTTATAGATACGCCAGCCAAGATGATATTGGTGATGTTGTCCTCCCACTTGATGCTGTTGATGATGCTGTCCTCTCTCTCTCGCGTGATGTTGCTGAAGAATACCTTTCTTGTTAAGGGGGAGTGTTGAAATATTGTAACTGGAAAGAGTATTCTTATTATTATTGATATATTATTCATAGGATCAATCCCCATTGTGGATTGATCATGTCGGTTATTGTAATGTGACCAAATCCCCTTTTGCGGATTGGTCAAAAGACAATTATAATAGGCAGAATAAGAAGTAGGCCCCAACAGTTAATAAAGAGACCCAGAAATATAATAAAGGTGGGTTTGCCCACCCAGTTTGAGAAGTCGACCCTGCCAGTGAAGGGACACTTCACACGTGCCAGACTTGTATAAATAAAGGAGGCTAGCGCCTCACTTAGACACAACTAACTTGCTGAGTTTGACAGATAAGTTCTGATCTGTTATCGGCAAAGGAGAGAGAGAGAGTGGCGGATATCTCAGAGAGGACTTTCTGTTTTAACATAGAGATCTCTTGGCATTGTATTGGCTATCTATATTAAGGAAGTTTTGTTGGGTTTTCTTCCCCTAGAGGGTTTCCCAAGATAAATGCTATGTCTCTTGTGATTGTGTATTTCTCAGTGATCTTGGATTATGCTATTGTTATCTAATGAAATGAAAACATCTATAATAATGGCTTAAACATTAACAAAAACATCCAAAACCGAAAGGGTAGACTTAAACTTTGACTTCGAAGGGGCACTATCCAAGATGCACGTAACTATTCCCCTCAGAGAAGTCATCAAGGTATCATCTGTTAAAGAAAGATTTGATAATTTCTTGAAGGGATCAGATGGACCAATGGACCCCCCTATTATGTTACAAGCTGATCATTTTAGGGTCCAGTATGATGAACACCCGCCCTTTTTCATGACCTTGCTAATGAGTAACAAGAGCCTCAACAGTTGCATGTTGGATTCAGGGGTTGGTGCTAACATGATGTCTCTGAAGGTCATGCAACAATTGGGCCTAAAAGTCACACGACTTTACAAAAATGTGTGTGGCTTTGAGTCTAGAGCCATACCGACACATGAGGTAATTGAAAATGTGGAAATTTGCCTTAAAGAATACCCTGAGAGAGTAATCCACATTGACATAGTTGTAGTAGACATCCCAGATGTGTGGGGGATGTTGTTGTCTAGGAAATTTGCCTCAATGTTGGGTGGTACCCTTGAGATGGACCTTACTTATGCGAATATACCTTTGAACAATGGAACAATAGGCCGTCTCTCGAATGTGCGAATGACCAGAACCCATGTGCAAGAAACTAGCAAAGATGACAAAGCACATGAGCAAATCATGGAAAGTCTTCCTGATTTCTCTCCCGATGATATGCCCTTTGCAACAGAGGAGGACTTTGATCAGATACAATGGCCCAAGAAAAAAGAGTACCAACAACTCCTAGATAAGTATAAAGACAAAGAAGTCGGGGCTGTGAAATTACTAAAGAAGGGAGAAAGCGATCTACTGATTCGGCCTTCCTAGCAGGAAGTCTTCACAGCAGAATCCCACCCTCCTCCCTCTGCACAATACACCAGGGTTGTTCAGGAAACAACCAAATTCAAAATCAGAGAGTACATGGAAAGGGACGTAGTATGGATGTGTGATACCAAGAAAGGGGAGCCTACTAATGTCAAAGGAAGTACTCAGTTTTGGCTTGGACCTTTCAAAGTTGGAAGAAAGTCAGTTGATGACTCTTATTACCTATCTACATTGGAAGGAAGAAGGTGCCCATTACCAGTTAGTGGGCACCTCCTCAAGCCCTATGCTAGAATAGTTTGCTTTCACATTTGTACATATGCTTGTTTTCGTTTTATATGAGCTGGGGGTGATGTCACCACCCCAAATGATTACTAATAGCTTTATGATTGAGATTAAGCAGGTTACAGGTTGTGCCAAAGATGATGAGGTTCTCGTGCACTCTACGGTGAGCACATGTCCCTGAGTTGGAGGCAGATGTTATCCCCCACTTTAGGGATACCTAAGGAGATTATGTCTCGAGGCCCACAGGTCCTAAACATGGAGTACCGAGAGCCAGATCGACTTGAGCATGGCCCTGGAGGGCCCATCTTTTCTTCCCTCAACGCCTCCACTTTGTCAGCAGCAGCAACATCCATCACCTTGGCCTGGTCCTGTAGCAAAAGTGGATCTTGCTCCATGAGGTAATAAGTCCGGGTATAATTGTATGTGTCACTCTGATCCTCAAAACCTTTGAATATCTGCATTTGATTCTTTTTGTTTCTAACTGGTGCTTGGATCTTATACCTATCCACTTGTCCATATCTGGGGGGAATGACAGGTTGCCCTAGTAAGTTTGTGCCCATAGGTTTTGAGTTGCCACTGGGGGGATTCATGAAAAGCCATCGTCCACTCCCACCATACTCATCACTTTCCATCTTTCTCCCGCTCATCCATCCCATTACACTGGTCCGGGCATAGGGTTGGCCAAATATTTAAGGGTTGCACCTTACCTTGTGGGAAGAAGGGGCTAACGGCCCAGAGGGTAAAAGCAGCTGGCAAAAGATAAAAGCCTAAAATAAAACCTCAAGATGCTTCACCCAGGGATCCCCGAGAAAGCAGTAAAAGGCTTCTTAGCAAAAAACAGAGGGACCTGTTGCCGTCCTTATTCACACTTGCAAATGTGAGCTAAGTCCGTCTCACTTAGTGTGTCCTTGGAGGCATAATGCCTAGGTTCACAGCCCACGCTGTCACTTTGACTGGAACCTCTTCCGTCTAGGCTTACTCCTAGGGAAGCCAAAGGGGGTAGACCTTAGTTACTAGATGTGTTAGAGTTAGGTTCCAGGAGTTAATTTTAATTTGTTAAGGTTAGGGGGGATTCTAATGCTAAGATGCTAAGGCAACAATGCAATATGCAAGGGTTAGCATGTGAGGCAAGCATTTTCCCTAGGTCAACTAAGACTAGTGCCTAGAAATTGGGCAAGGGGTCAACTATGCTAAAGGGTTGTTCGTTACAATAGATTACAAATTGCTTACAAATTTACAAATAAATCCAATTAAAGAATAACAAATACAACTACTTACAATCAAAGAATACTAGGATACAAATGATAGAAAACAAGCTAACCACGTTTTACTTCTTATGTGTGCAGGATATCAAAAGACTAAAGCATTATATCACATCACCACATTTAATAGATCATCATCAACACATCATTATCATCATGAGCAATATCAACAACAACTTAAGAAGATTTAGAAGACTTAGCACAAATGTTGTTAAGATTATCAAAGATGATAATCTTAGGTTTGGTCCGGGGTTTAATTATTAGGCTTTCTTAAGATTTATCAAATTTTAATTAGCTTTCACCAAAGCCTCCTGCTCCTATTGCCAAATAACTGTTGGACGCTCAAGATAATGTGGTAACGAGGCCAACCCTAGCAGAACCAGTCAACCCAAAACAAGAGTACTTCCTGGAGAGGACACACACCTGGTGCGCCACGGGGCAGTCCCCTGCCACTACCCTCCGTTGTTTTCCTCAAGCCCCGTTTTAGATGGTGAAGATGGTGGTCTAAGGTACCCTAAATAGTCTATTAAGTATATAAGTTGATTAGGTAGACTTTTAGGTGATTATTAGAGTGTTTAGAAGATTTTAAGGCGCTTTTTAGGTGCAATTTAGTGATATGGCCGAAACTTAAATTAGCTTTTAGTGTGTTGTCTTGAGCTTAAGCAATTGAGTTCATGAACACATGAAGAGCAAATAAGATGGCTGAGAAGTAAAGACTATCACATGCACAATAAGAGCTTGCTATGAAATATGAGCATTAGGGCAAGAACAACTTGCCTTCAAGAGATAGAAAGAAAATTTAGAGTGTTTGCCTACTTAACCATTCAACACATTTCAAGCCCAAGCAAATGGCTTTCAATATATATAAGCAAAATAGACTAATGAACCAATTACTTGTTAAGCACTTTAGAGATTTTAAGCATTAAGATCTAAACCATGTGCTTAGAGGAAGATAACAAGCTTGAAATGAAACTAAGCAAGATTTAGTTAGGTTACTTATCAAGTGTGTTGCCCAATAGGCTTAAGGTGAAGATGTAGATCTAAAACACAAGCAATATATCATTTAACCATAGATCACATCACATCATATCATTCAACACTTAGCCTTGCCTATTGGGGTATTCCTCTCCCAATTAGGTAGGTGATTATTATCTTAGTTGCTTAGTTAGGTTAAGTTCCTTTAGAGAATCGTAGGAATTAGGGCAAACCATTAAAGAGAAGAGAAAGAAAGATAAACTAAGTTACAAACTAAGCTACCAATCAAACAACAAAACCCCACGGCCTAGGTTTGGGAGGTGCCCTCACCTCTAAAACCTCATGGCCTAGCTAAAAAAAGCAAAAAAAAGTTAAAAGAATGAAACCCTAGCTAGATCTACACTACGCAAGGGGCTTACACCAAGAGGGGGGCCGTACCACTTCCTCCTCTAAGGGTGCAAGTCACCACAAGCAAGCAAAGGAGGCAAGATGTGCCAAAATTTGATGAAAAAGAAGAGTTGGGTTGAGAGATAGCTACCAAACCCCTTGGAGGGTCTTCTAGTGTTGTGTGCTTCTCCTTTGGGCAGCCAATGTCCTCTCAATCAGATCTGAAAAACTGCAAAATCAGCAAGCTTTGCTTGCTAGAATGGCTACACACAACCAAAAAGAGATAAGGAAAACCCTTGCCTTTTAGGGCAAGAACTTTCCACAAGAAACCAAGAGATTATATTGATAAAAAATGACCTACTTAAACAATTATATGCTAGCTGAAAATGGAATTTGTGGAAAGCAATAATAGATGAAGAGTAATAGGGTTAGAGAAATGGAGTGTATGAAAGCTTCAAGTGACCCTTCTCCTTGAAGGAGTTCCCAATGAAACCCTAGAAGTAATACCTGCAAAATCTTTTCAATTGATATGCATACAATAGACAATATGTTGATGTATGTAAATAAAATGACACTTCTATTCTATTCAACACATCAAGATAGATAAATCCATAAGCACACGCATTAGTAGATCTACTTAGATAACACTTTACCTAAGATCTAGTGTTGCAATCACCCAAAAATTATCACAAAGTTACCTCTCAAGCATAAGAAAAACAAGCATATGCCTTGATCCTCTACTTATCCTCCAAAGTTTCTTCTTTATTGATATTACTCAAGAAAAATAGTTTTGGAGAGAAAATGCTCAAAACCCTAGAGCATAGAATGGAAGTGAAATGAAATGAATGAATAGAGAGAGAGAAATTGAGAAATCAAGTAGCATAACAATAGCTCAAGATATGGTAAGTTGGGGAGGAAAAATGAGATCTATGCTTGAGCAAACCTGCCTCTCTTGGATCTAAGCCAAGTGTCCACTACCAAGTAAGTGAGTAGATCTCAAGGCTAAGGCACACCTTAAAGGTTTGCACAATAGATCTAGTGTAGAAAAAAGCTTTGGATAGATCCAAAGGTGTGTAGGAGGCATGGGATTAGTGCCAAGTCAAGTGAAGAGACTCTGGAAATGAAGACTTTAAGAAATTGTTGGTTGAGTTCCAAGAAGAGGGGGGGTGCACTTCTCTTGGAGGGTACACCTCTTGGGATAAGGGAAAAGGTAAGGAAAGAATTTGGAGAGAGATGAGTGAGGGAGGTTGGGATCACACAAAACTCATGAGAGAAGTTGTGGATGAGTGAGGGAGGTTGGGATCACACAAAACTCATGAGAGAAGTTGTGGGATCCGTGCTAGGGCAAAGAAAGAGCCTCAAACAATAAAAAACGAATTTTCATTGGAGAGACACAAAAAGGGGGGCGTAACTCTCTTGGAGGGTGCTCCACAAGGGTAAAAATCAATTAAAAGAAAAGGATGAGTGAGGTGGAGTGAGTGGGGTCACCTCTAGGGGTGATGTAAAGGCTAAATGTAGTGAAAGCTCAAGAGAGGGGGCCACACTCAAGTCACAAATTAATTAAAAAAGGAAAAACGTCAATCCCCCTAGGGCGGCATGATTTTTGAGTGTGGAAGGTGGGAAAGGGGTTAGAAAAGGTTGGAAAAGGTTGGGAGGCTAAAGTTATGCTTAGGGGGTCTCTCTCTAACCATCATTTCAACTTTTCACATCCTCTAACTCATTATTACAATTTTTTACATTTTGCCATGTTTGGACTTTAGCAATTAAAATTGTTGTTTTAGACTGACTGACACTTCAGATGGACTAACCCATGTCTAAAGTTGTCCGACTGAGCTGAAACTTGGTCCATGGATGTAGGGGGTGCTATTCCATTTCTTTTGAGCACAAATACCCCTATCAAAAGTCCAAAGACCTAGTTTTTACTATTATTGCTAAAAAATAATTAATTAATTAAATAATTAAACCTCCAAACTTAGGGAAATTTAATTAAAAATTAATTAATTAAAAAAAAACTAACTTAGACTCAACGGAATTCCGTGAAACTTTCTAAGATGTCTTGCATGGTCATTTACAATGATTCCCTATAATAGTTACCAAAACATAAGCCCACTAGAACGTCGTTCACCACTTTGGAGGACTTATTGCAAGTGTGAGGGAAAAATTCAAGGGAAATCAGTAAGGCTGAAAAGCCCAACTGATAACCTGAGGATAAAAAACCCTCGGTGAAAGGAACTATCCCAGTGAACCGATCCCAAGGTAACTGACCTAGACATGACTCATGCAGACCTATTACATTATTAACCCACACAGGGGTGCGGAAATTCCAATTACAAAATAAAGTGCTGGGGCCAAACACTGCCCTATAGGACCAAAAGTCGTCGACAAATGGCATCTGATGATGCATCTCTTCATGGCACATGAGTTGACCACTGGTGCTAAATGGGCAGTCAACAGGACCCATAAAAAGTAATAAAACAAGACCTAGTCAGAGGATAGGGGGTCTCATCACGAGCTAGCCTATTAGGTCCATGGGCATCTAGCGGTATGACACTACTAGCAATTGGTTACCACGCCAGGGTAGTGGCTCTTGGTGGCATAGTCAAGAGAAAGGGGGTCTCATCACGAGCCAACCTTCTCATTTCCGTGAAAGTGCTTGTGGGTAACATTGCCACCACTGATCACCACTCCAGGGCAGTGTCCCCTGATTAGCTTCTTGGAAGAAAAAAACAGTAAAGAATAGAGATAAAAGGCATGAATGGGCTTGGAAACACTTGCATCCATGACAAGTGCAGCTCACCCTGTACAGAGGCACGCACATGTAAGCCATGCATTTCCCTCCTATCACTGCACCCCTTGTCCAGATATCCCTTACCACCTCATACACTCACATGGCTTGGATTTGATTTCTCCCGGAAACACCCCACATCCAATGAGCGTTTGCCCAATAGGACGCCCTGTAATGGATGCAAGTGTTTCATTGCACCCCTTATCCAGATATCCCTTACCACCTTATACACTCACATGGCTTGGATTTGATTTCTCCCGGAAACACCCCACATCCAGTGAGCGTTTGCCCAATAGGACGCCCTGTCACTTCCTCCAAACTTGGCTTGCAGATTTGTATAATGTCTTTGAGCACTTGAATGGGTAAAAGGGGTTTTATGTACATGTTTAATAATATTGATGATTAGATGTAATTGACATTGCTATGATGCCTGCGACTTATGAGCCCATGGAGGGCGTATCTGTTGATTTGCATGACCATACTCGATTAACAAGTACCATTATGGACAGGTACACATGGGGAGATGATTAGTTCGGACCTCCATGGGGCTGAAAGCCCATCGGATGGATGTTGAGACCCTAGTAGGGGGCAGAGACAGGTCAGAGGGTTTGCACCGGGGAAGAGGAGGATATTTCACCAGAGGCAGCTTAGCAGAACTATACCCAGGGGGGTTGTGCCCTTTGCACCAGGATGTTGGGCTTGGAAGGTCCATGATGTCACCCAGGACACTCATGATGTCATCCAGTGCTTGTGGAGGTCTTGGGAGGTAGTTGTGGCAGCTTCTGGAGGCCCAAGGGGGCCTAACGTTTTGCTCCAGGAGGCCAACATTGGCCTAAAAGGGGCTAACCTCACCCTAAAAGGGCACGACGTCTTCATTTATGTTTTATTTAGGGTTTTATCTTGACATTTAATGTAGAACAGAATTATTATGTATTTTTGGCCTTGTTGGCCTTTTGTGACCTAAAATTTAATTAAGATCATTGGTATGGTATAAGTAAGAGAGCTAAAACTCTCTTTTATTCATCATCTTTCACTCACACTTGTGTGAGGTCTGAAATTTGCGTCCTCTTTTAGGGTTTTGGCTGAAATTACTAGTGCGCACTTGTTGAAGTAGGCTTATTTTGGTTATTTTTGGAATTTTCTTGGTGGAAGGTTTACAACTAGGGTTTGGCATTGATGATACTTGGTGAATGTAAGTGAATTTATGCAATCCTTTCATTACTTGACTGGTTATAGTCAAGTAATAATAAACCCTAGGCAATAAGAACATGTTGGTGTCCTTATTTTAATTCCCTGCTAAGATTGTGCCAAGGAGTTCTTACCTATTGAACACATTGTTGGGGCCTTGCCATTGCAACACCCTACCTTTGCTCTTCAATCCTAGCAGTTTTTATCTTGTCATCGAGCTAAGGAAGGAGGAAAACGCACTAAGGCCTAGGGTTACTACACCTTAGTGAGTCGTTTTCCCCTAGGGTTTGATGGTTGATGCCTTGGCTCAACAACACTTCACCATCAAATTCTCTTGTCTTTAGCCCTTCCATTATCATATTGCTTCTTCAACTCCTGCCACTACCTTTGACTCCATTTGCTCTATGATTGCACTAGTCTAAGACCTTTTACTTGAGTGTTTTTTTATCATAACCTCCAAAATCTTTGAACAACCATTAATACCTTCTAACCCTAACCTACTAACCCTATTGCTGCCATTTATCCATTTGATTTATAGTTATACTTTGCAGCATTTAATCCTTTTATAAGCAATTGAGAGATTGGCTAAATGCGTAGTGTTCTTTTCTTTTGATGAATGTTGGTATTTTGACATTGATGATAAATCGTCCTTGCTCATTGTGAAGCTTCTTCTTAAGCCATATATTGTGAAGTAACATATTGTGATTATTGCTATTGGACATCATTGATTTGCTTCATCAATATTATCAGTCAATTGCTTTATGTCAAAAAGTCCTTGATTATATGAAGTACTAACCAACAAGTGATCTTGCAAATATATAGTTTCTTGTTGCTTTGTTCCGAGCAGGTACATTTCTGGTTATCATTATCTTTATTCGCTGTTTAGCCGGACTTTCTGATCGGTGGTGACTTGTGAGGGGGAAACTTTTAGTTAGCTTTAAACCTTTGCCTTCTCAAAATCCCAGGTCACCGGGGACGTCTCCCCTGTGCCTACCACCCTAAATAGAAAGAGTTATCCTATTGAGGTGATAGTGATAGGATAGTCTCCAGTTGCGCCAATTTGCCTTTCTTTTACCTTTCCTTTACTTCCAAGTACAAACTGTGCGATAACAGGTCCAATTGATGGGGCCATAGATTGCTTGAATTTTTCTTGGGAGGCTTTGGGGGCAATAGTTAGTGATCACAAAACTGACTATTGGTTGGTTGGTTGGTTTGGATAATCCCCTTGACTATATACCCCTGCCTGGACTTTTGTTTGACCAAGTGTTATTGTGCAATATCTTGGCATTCCCTTTGGGATGGGTCCTTCTCCCATTTCTATTTGGGATTGGTGTCTTCATTATTTACAGAGTAAACTTTTTTCTGACAGAATAAGGGCCTTTGATTGGTAGGGATGTTGACCGTTGTGGGAAGGATCCTTTAGGCTTGTCACATTTATCATGATAATATATCATGTTGGTTGCTCAAAAGGCATAGTTTTTATGGTTGGAGTAGATGCTGAAGTTGTATCTATGGTCCAAAGATGGTGGGGAGCAAGGCGTTTTGATGGTGTTGTGTGATGTCTATATCATGCCCAAGGATGAGGGCGGGCTTGGTTTGATTGATGTGTATACTCAAGGGAGCATTCTTGTAGCCAAATGGGTGGTTCGTTGCCTGGAGGGGTTTTTTGCGTGGAAGGTATTGTTGACACACAAATTGCTTACAACACAACATATTTGTAGGATTTGAGGGTTCTTTGGTTTGTGTGATAACATTTCATCTTCATGCCAGTTTCAGATTTCTAGCACATTTATTTTCAGGAGTATTTGGTCAACGTATAAGGCAATTATGGATTTGGTCAGGTGGCAAATGGTTGGTAGTGATGTAGGTTGGGATTTAGCTAAACGTTCTATTTGGAGCTAAAGGACTCTTGACACCTGTATTGCCGATCTATTGTGCTTTCAGGTGCAATGGTTGAGCAAGAAGGGTATCTTTCTTTAGCATGACCTTCGGGACATAGATGCATGTCACTAAAAGGACTAGCGCACCTTGGCGTGCAAGTATGCCTCACTTTCCTCATATTGGCCTGCCATCATGGAGATTGTTGGGCTTATTTCACAGGAGGATGTGTTCAAGATGAACATTGATATGTCAACACCTCTCTACTGTGATTGGTGTTGGATTTTTCGGTGCCCACTTCATTTGTAATAAGTATGATCTGTCTAAGTTGTACTCGATTTTGCATCAACACCACAATCATGAGCTTGTACTCAATGCATGTTGGGTGTGTTTAGATGCTTTGGGTGCGTGGATTCAACAATTGCACAGGGTGTGGTTGGTGCAGGTTTCGTATAAGTTACGTGTGTTTGCATGGATGGTTATCTACCAGGGTCTTCCATCCAAGGCTCATTTGGAAAAAAGTGGTCTCTTTGTTGGTCTATGCCCTATTTGCAACTATTCTGAAACAATGAAGCATATGTTGTGGGATTGCTAGTTCACCAAGAGCTTGGGATCATGTGTAGATGCAGCATTTGATTCTTCTCCAGGGGAGAGTCCAGTGGCATGCAGTTCTGTTTGGTGACTCCAGGTCTTTGGTTCACTCTTCTTGCAGTGGCATTTGGCGTTGTATGAGGATTTGTGCATTGTTTGTCCTTTGGAAGTTCCGCTGTTAGTGTGTTTTTGAGAATGAGGTCAGCGTTTTGTCATACTGGGAGGTCTGAGGGACACATGCAGCTGTTGGCTAAAGGTTTCTTGCTTATCAAAGATGGCTTGCTGTTAGAGCCTAATGCATATTTGGGCTTTTTTTATGCTTTAGTAGTGTTGACAAAGAGGTTATAAATGCCATTGTATAAACCCTTCCATCTTTTACTTTGCTGTTGTAACTATATTTATGTGAATATAAGAAGTATCATCTGAAAAAAACGACTTTTTCTGGCACATTATAAGACATTTAAGAGAATAATTGGTCTCCACCCTCCTGCTCCCTCTCCTTTTGATCCTTTGGGGATCAACTTGGTAAGTTCTACGCTTAGTCTCTTCTGTAATAATATTAAACAATTAATAGCAATTGAAATGGAAAACATTTAATTAATAATTATTTATTATCTAGAATTGCAAAAATCATTCATCAGAAATCTAGCTCCTGTATCAGAAATGTGTTAGACTAATTATTAAAAAAATTATTTGTTTTTCAGGCTCTATAGATTTCATATTACAAGTTACTTTGTAAAATACATGTAACTTGAATATGGTTGTTTTTATCAAATTTTTGTAACAAGATCTTGAATTTTAGTTGCGTTTCTTGATGTCTTATGAGTTTTGTTGAATTTAGTATGACAGATGAATATGAAGGTTTGTGGAATAAAAATTTCTTGTGATATCTATGAAGTGGTGTATCCTGAGCTTGCCCTATCTCTTCATGGAATATTTTTTGAATATCTTAGGATCTTGGTTATTTTGTCACATGTTTATACATAATTGCTCTATTTATTTCTATACAGGTGAGATGGGTCCAGACTTTACTCCCAAAATGGCTGTGAAATCTCTTTCATCTCAACAGATAGTTCGAATCCATCAACTTTTCCGGCAAGCTAAGTTTGATGATCCTAGTGGTGATGTGAGGACGGAATGCATTGTCCATATAATATTGATTAGTTTTTTAACTTCATCTACGTGCATAAAATGCCACAGTACTGACCTTTGTCATTTGTTTCACTGTTTATAGTGTCTTAGTCCTGCAGGGGAATACAATCTTCGTCTTGGGATCATAAAAGAGCTACATCCAGACATGGTTGCAACATACGAGGGCAGGTGGATGCTTTGCTGTTAAATTCCTTTTTATTTTCCAAAAGTTTTAGTCATCATGATAGCAACACTATTAACTCTGCAGGAATTCTTAGTTCATTCTTTTTATCGCATAGTTTATATCTTTTGTATGGAGCACTACGGTATATGACATAAATAATGGTTCTAATAACAAGACTATTGAATATTATGAATATAGTTTAAATAATGTTGAAAGGTTGTGGACTAGATTTTTTAAAAGTTTTAATGCATTTTCAAGCTTTTCAGAAACATGAAGATTGTAACACTCCACTTATTTTTTGCAGTCCACACGTTTTTGAAGGTCATCCGTTTATTGTGGAGGCAGGGATCAGTCTAGGTGGCAAAGATGTCAAGCAGGTAATTTTCCAGCATTGAACATTCATTCATCGAATTTTTGTTGGTGTCATTTGAGAGAGATACTTGTTGACATTGATTTGCTTTAAGGCAAGAAAAATATGTTGGGAACTTTATGCATAGACACTTTCATACATTTGTGTTTGTTTCCAAGGACTTATGTTAAATGTAACTTATTTATTTAGTTCCTAGTTGTCATCATCTTCATGATTGCAATCTCTTATAAATCTTCTAGTTGACTGTTATCACAGGATTTGTACTTGTACAAAGCCTTCCACAAGATGCCAATCTCGTGTAACAGATGGAGGTATCTACCACCATCACCTAAGCAGATACTTCCCTCGTTTTAGTGAAGGAAAGAGGTCCAACACAAGGATTGTTTCCCTGGTGACCTCAAGGGATCAAGTAACAAGATTAGCCAAGCCTACAACCCCCTATCTTGGTCACTTAGATGTGATAGGTGTTGATGTTTTGGTTGCTGCGGGAGGTATTAACCTCCATGGATAAACCTTTGATTAGAATACAATATTCCGGAAGCAAGAGAAAACCTAAATAGATGTGTGAAAACCCTGGAAGACAAGTCGCCTCAGTAGAATAAGTAATATTGAAGTATTATATGCAGAATAGGACAGGTCGACCCTGCTTGAAGAGACACCTGTTCACTTGGCCAGATTAGTATAAATAGAAGGCACTTGAGCTCATTTGGTAATACACTCACACTCAAGAAAGTGGTGCGCAAGTCTAGAGGAAGAGTGCAGCTGCGACGACTGCAGTTGGGTACTGGTCTTGGTCTGTGGTTTGGGACTTTCTGCTTGGTGCGCTACCTTTGGAGAAAGGTGCTCTCTCTCTCTTGTGGTTATCCTTTGTGTCTAGTATTGCTTCCAGAATCATTCTATCTATCAAAGGTTATGGTCCTCGGGGGTGGCTGCGTGCCTATGGTTGGGTGACAATATTGTGATATTGTCTATGGTTAAATGAGTACAATATTCTAACAATAGGTTAGGTCTAGGAAAGGTGAAGGGAAAAATCAGATTGAACGAGGTAATTGGGCAACCTGTATGAGACAATAAACTCTTCAATGTATAAAATGTTGAATTTCCTGCAAACCCAACACCCGGATAATAATCCTAAATGAAATCACTTCATTAATTAAAAGCACAAGCTAGGTTATCAACAAAAATCAACAAAAGCATGAAGAACATAAACCAATCACCTTGCACACGAGATCGGGTAAAACCCTTGGAAAAACCCTCGTAGGAAAACCAATTCTGTGATGATTTTATTGCTATAAAATCAGGGCTCCCGTCTTGGGATAATGGCCCTTCTGAGGAAATACAACTACATATGATAGCCTAGCTCACCTGGCTACTGTCTCCCTCGCTGCTCCCTGCACCCTTTCCTCGGTCCCTGCCCCAACACACCTGAGTGCTCACTCACTCTTTGTGTACCATCACTTGTCTCACCCTCTCACCTAGGATGCCCTTTACTACATTGAGATTTGACCAAATCAATTAAACCCTAGATCTCTAAAGTGATCAAAGGCTGAGATCTAGTCTCACCCTCACTTTATATCTAACGGTCATGACTTAATCAAACACTCACTTAAGTTGCTAATGCCATTGACTTAATTAACAAAAGAACATTCACTTTAATAATTTAACTCATAAGGCGAACTCCTTAAGGTTTTTTGGGAGGTTACAAGGACGACTTCCATTGGTTAGACACCAAGCCTTTATGGAAGTACCTGTCCGACGCTACAATTTTCAACACTCCCTCTTAGCGAGGAAGGTACTTCCATCACCTGGAAGTGGCTCTGTCTTCGGTACCATATTCGTTGCCATGGATTCTCTCCAATCCACCTGATTGGTTGCTCCCTTTGACATAGAAGCTATTCCTTCCATCTTGCTTAGACCTTGCTCTGAGGACTTGTTGTTGATGCTTGTAGAAGCCTCTTGCTTTTGAGCATCTTGCATGGTCATCTCGAACCATGACTTCTTCTCGACAGTTGTGGAAGGCTACTCATTCCCACTGGAACATGAAGGTTGACTCCCTCTGAGCAGCTCAATCTTCGGAGCTACTCGCTCTTCGTTCTTTGTCACTGTTCTACTTGCCATTGCTTAGCAAGCTACTCAACGAAAAAATAATTTTTGCTGCCCAAATATCTACCTGGGACCCATTGCCCGTTGGCAG
This sequence comes from Picea sitchensis, assembly GCA_010110895.2. Taxonomy (NCBI): domain Eukaryota; kingdom Viridiplantae; phylum Streptophyta; class Pinopsida; order Pinales; family Pinaceae; genus Picea; species Picea sitchensis. The sequence continues at coordinate 100,534 of SNQJ01S0063307.1, forward strand.
GATTCGTTTCCCGTTGCCCAGACCCCTTCCCAAGGCTATCTGAGCCTGCTATTGCTACCCAAGTCTTTTTCTGGGCTGCCCGAAGCTTTTTGGGCATTGCCTGACTATCTCAGCCTTCTGCCCGATAGTTATACTTGCTGCCCGAAATTTTTTGGGCAGTCTTCCCGTAGCCCAGACTTGCACGGATCTTCTTGGGCTGATCTAGGCTGCCTAGAAATGTTTTTGGGCGCTCTTCCTGCTGCCTGGGGTTGTCTCGGCCCCTCCACACCTTCTTGATGCTGTTGGGCGACCCCTCCAGCCTATCTGGTTTCCTTGCTGGCAGTCGGCTTGCAGAGGACGACCTCAACTCCTGCCGACGACCTCACTTTTAAGCGACTGTTTCTCGTCCTCAGCATTCAGAAGCTTCTCCCCGTGCGACTGGTATTTTCCACATCTGTTGGCTTGCTGCTGCGGCGACCAACATGATTCAGCAGAGCTGCCACTCCTCTGCTAGCCGCCTTAATTTCTCGTCCGCTACAACTCCTCACACCAGCTGATTTGTCGACAGTTGCTCTCTCGACCCCCGCAACTCTCCTTTCCAGTACTCACAACAATCGAGGACTGTTTTTCCTTGGTGGCCCGACCCACGTAGATTGGCAGTTTAGTCCACCAGCTTCTCCCTGATACACTAACCGCTCAACTCCCTGCTGCTCGTGGCCTCTCCTAACTCGACGCTATTCCTCACCCGAGCCCACGTCCTCTGCTCACGGTCAAACATCAACCGACGCCTGACTCTCTCACCTACGACCTGCTGTCACAGTAGTCTGAACATCCACCATAATCGACTGTTACAATGATGGTCTTCCTTTGCCTGTAGATCCATGCGACTGAGCATACAGCTCCTACTCGGCTGCAAATTCGCCCACGCGAGACTCCATTTTGTGTTAATGTTTATGCCATTATTATAGTTCTTTGCATTTCAATAGATAACAACAACATAAGAACAAGATCACTGAGAAACACATTCACAAGAGACACAACATTTATCCTGGGAAACCCTCTAGGGGAAGAAAACCTAGCAAAACTTCCTTAATATAGATAGCCAATACAATGCCAAGAGATCTCTATGCTAAAACAGAAAGTCCTCTCCAAGATATG